>JAASFF010000442.1:0-38990 GCA_013365195.1 Cercospora citrullina | reverse complement strand
GGGGGGGGGGGGGGGGGGGGGGGGGCAAGCAGTGCGTCGTGCGGCGAGGTGCGGAAGACGAAGGAGTGCATCCTTTTACGAGTAGTGCCATCAGACGGTGCCTGACGCGACATGTGTGATGCTTTACCTCGCGGACCACTCTCCGTCGTGTCCAGTGCTGTAGTTCTTGCCCGTGGCTGCATGAGGCAGAGCCGCACTTTCTCTAGACATCTCAACCGTACAAGGCAAGTGCGCGCTGCGCAACTGCACCACTAAACAACTTCTTAAAGACCTTCCTCTGGTTAGACACAACCTCCAGCTCAACACCTCACACAATGGCGAAGGGAAGCATAAGTGAGCGCCTGCAGCGGGCTTCTGCAAGCTCAACATCAAGAACCCCTTTGGCGACTGCGGAACTCATCGTATCTAGCCATCGTACCGCGCCTACTTGAAACTCAAGAGCTTGCCGAAGCATACTCCAGCATTCGTTATCGACCAAGATGGGCTGCCGCGCATCGAACTTGGAGAGCACTTCTGTCGCTTCATGGGCGACGATCGTGTGCTCTGTGGTGCTGAATTCAGAAGCCCTGAAACAATGCGAAATCATGTCGGAAACGTCCGCGAAACTGCACTAAAGAAGCCGGGCATGGGCCGACAGCCGACTCCTGCAATGTTCAAGGAGGCTGAAGGTATATCATTCGAGGTTGGTCTGAGATCTCTGATGAGGACGTGCTGATGAGTTATCAGCATTCTATCCCCGGTTGATGGGAGACCACAAGGCGCCCGAGGATGATGTTGGAGTGCAGAAGACATCCACACACCACTCACTGCCGAAGCGCGAGTCGATTGTGGTCGACCTGACTCACGAAGAAACTGAGCCCGATCTCAACGAACACATTCCACCGCAGCCTAGCCCAGAACGCCCGATCAAGAAGTTGTTGTCCACGGCACAACCGAAACAGAAGCTGGAGTTTGAGCTGAAGAGAATTGCGCTCCAGAAGAGGATGCACGCCGCTGAGTTGCGAGAACTAGAGCTGCAGGAAAAGCTCGCGGAGTTGGAGGAGGATTAGCATGCTGATCAGCTTCACGAGCTGTGGATGAAGCACTGCGGTATCCCCATGTAAGTTCGACGTCGTGCGAGGCATGGGTACGGTATTTCTTGGACGATGTCAACGTAATAGAAGGCTGTCACGTGCAGACGTGTTCGCTTATGGTTACGGTTGCCATGTCAACTCATCTCCGCATCTGCGGCATACCCTAGACAGCCAATGACAACTGCACAACGATGTCTGTGCCAACCAACACGTGCCATCTCGTGAGCTTCTCCCCTTTGTCTCACTGCACCCGACTCATCGGAGAGCACGGCAGAGGTGTGGTTCGTCGCTCGCCATGAAGGAACCGGTAGATCAAGACCATTACAGAGTGCTCGACATAGCCTACAATGCAACGGCAGCACAATTGAAGAAAGCCTATCATGCCGCGGCCAAGAAGCATCATCCTGACAGAGTGACTCCGACGAGGACCGCAAAGAGTACTGTGGCCTTCCAGCATGTACGAGAATGTAGCACAATTTGGTAGTGACTGTGTTGACACCGACAATAGCTTCAGGCAGCATACGAGACACTGTCTGACGCGACTTCTCGTAAAGCATACAACTCACGGTATCCAGCAATCAAGGCCCAATGGGACGAGTGGGAACGGCATCAGAAGACACGAATGGTGAAACGCCAGAGACGCACACGCTTCACCGAAGAGATTGTCGTCCTCCACAGCGAGAACGACGAGTTCAAAGTTCATTTGCACTTCCTGACCGCGCGTTCTGCCTTCTTTCGAGATCAAGCTGAGATTGCAAGGCGAAACGGCATTGGTTTCACAGACGAGGACGATGTCGTAGCAGCATATGTGCATTTCGTGTATCATGGTGAGATCCTGACTGAGCTGTCCGAAGCAGTGCTTGCAGCGACAGAGGAGTCCGATGGCTCGACGATTGTGAAAGCCGAACATGACTTCTTAGCGAAGCTTTATATTTTCGGCGAGAAGGTCAAGGTTTGTTGCCAACATTCTCTATTCAGTAATTAAACCTGTATACTTACAGAACTCGCCCAGGATGACGCCTTCTGCGACCAAGTCATCACAACTCTCGCCGCATCAATCGACAGACGAGACGCAAAAGGCGGCCGCACATTCCCCAATTGCAAAGTCGTCAAAGCCATCTACGAAGGCACTACTCCCGGCAGCCCCATACGACAGATGATGGTTGACATCTACGCTGAGAATTCTGGCCAGCATTGGTTCCCGCATCGAGCGTATGATTACTTCCATCCTGAGTTCTCGTACGATCTGGTTCGAGAAATTCTGCTGCACAAGACGCAATGTCCTCCTAAGGGAAGAATTGTGGATCTTGCACCCAGGTGGCATAAGCAGAGGGATTCCAAGTGAGCGTGTTGAGTGCGGGCATCATCTTCGGGATTGGATACTTCTTTCTTTTGCCGGATGATGAGGATTGCTTACTGAAAGCCCTGGCGCAGGCCGCCAGGTGTATATGTTCAAGGCACGATCTGGCTCGGCCAGATATTTTGCGAAGGCAAGCAAGCCCGTGACCTGGGATAATGAGGGAAGGGGCAATGATTGGCCGGTAATTTGTGGATGCTATGCCCACCAGGATTCATTATTCCGTATCTCGTACTTATGCCATGAATGACTGTTGAATGATGGAACATAGTTATACTAGGCTATGTTATTACATCGCAGAGTCGCGCCTCTTCTTGGGCGCCCCAAATGTCTCTTCCTCGACCTTCCACTTGTCGCAAAGCTCTGTATACCTCTTTGCATACCCCTCATGCCTCTTCTTGAATTCTGGTGCGGTCTTGAGCTGATCTCGACCGACTTGATGGCGATGCGCTGCGTCTGGTCCATCTGCAACACGTACAAATCTTGCATATGTCCACATCTCGGGAAGTGGAGTATGCTGCGTGAGACCCTGCCCTCCATACAATTGCATGCAGTCATCTATGATCTTGGCTGCCGTTTCTGGGACCATGATCTTGGACTGTGCAATGGCGTACCGACCAGCTTTGTTGCCTTTGACATCCATTGTGTGGGCAGCGTTCATCACGATCAGTCGCATAGAATCAAGCTGCATGCGCATGGAGGCGAGACGCTCGATGTTGCTGTCATAGTCACTAATCAAACGACCTCGGGGCTTCTTCTGAGGATCTATGCAGCGTAGAAGTGCAAGTTCGTAAGCACGTTCTGTTTGTCCGATGAGACGCATGCAGTGATGAATGCGACCAGGTCCAAGGCGGCCTTGTGCTATCTCGAAGGCACGCCCTTCGCCTAGGATAATATTCTCGGCGGGCACGCGTGCATTCTCGTACAGGTACTCTCCGTGGCCTTCAGGTGCATGATCGTAGCCCATGATCGTAAGATTGCGGATCATGCTGAAGCCAGGCGTGTCTTTGGGCACGATCACCATTGTGTGTCGCTTCCAGGCATCTGAGTTGTTGGGGTCGCTGCAGCCCATGAGGATATAGAAGCCGAGCTCTTCATTCCACTTGCAATTGCCATATAGCTTTCTTCCATTAATGATTAGCCATTTCGGATCTTTGGGATCCCGTTCTATTCGGCAGGAAATTTGCGTTGCATCGGAAGAAGCGACGTCTGGCTCAGCTGTGTCAAACTTAGTCAGTAGGAGGTACAAAGATGTCTCAGACGGGTCTTTCGCAAGTTGAAGATGCCTTCCAGCGACTACACTTACTCATGCTGTACGCGGAGAACGTCTCGCCGTTAAGCAAAGGCTCTAACCATTTCTTCTTTTGCTCATCATTGCAGTATTTCGCCAGCAGCTCCATGTTGCCTGTGTCGGGTGCGTGGCAATTCAGTGTTTGAGCAGCCCAATAGCACCTGCCCATGATCTCTGCCGCACAAGAGTATTCTAAATTCGTCAGGCCGGGTGAGTACTTTCCGAAGCTCTTTGGCAAGAACAAGTTAAACAGTCCTGCCTTTTTGGCGCGAGCACGCAGCTCTGTGATAAGTGGGGGGGTTTTCCAATTGCCATACTGCTTGAGCTGAGCCTTGACAATTGGTTCAGCGGGTATGCACTCATTTTCGACCCAGTCGTGAACGCGCTGGATGATGTCTACGGCTTTTGGGGAGAGCTTCTCTTGTACCCATGCGGGGATTCGTGCCAGAGCCGGGTGCTCGAAAGTTGTACTGGTCGCCATTATGGTGCGAATGTGCCTGAAAAGAGAATGTATGAGTCTACATTACCTCTGAGCTGCGAGCTGCGAGCTGTGCTTCTACAAGAGAGCATGGCGGTCCAAGTGCCATGGCAAACGCGGATCAGTCGACACTGTCGTGTCGTGTCGTCGTCCCTCAACCACCGGACAGGAACAACGAGATGCCGCTGTCGCCTGAGGCAGGAACCACAGGCCGCGAGAGTTTCGGCTGTCCTGTCCTCTCCATCAGTTCCTCCTCTGCCCACTCCACAGGATCGACAACTTCTCTTATAATTTTCGGCTCCGAGCTACGAGCTGCTCTGCTCTGCTCTGCTCTTCGCTCGCTGCACACGACGCCCGGAAGCAGTCACGTGTCGCTCGTACAAGATCTCATCCGTCAGCAAGCCTTTCATAAGAGCGTTGTGAAGGCGTACGACCGGCTTGCAACTGAAGATCAAATCATCTTGGCGCAATCTCGAAGAACATCCATGATTCATCCTTTCATTACAGCCCTGATGGAAAGACAGCCAAGGACCGGGACCGACTCATCAGCGATGTGGGATGCATCTTGGTATCTCTATCTGGTGCTCGTACCCAGCTGCTGAGCCGAGGAGTACAATCCGTTGACCTCACGTCGACATGTGGCGCTGTATCGACAGTCGTGTGCCGTGTGCAAAGCGGAGGTGCCGTCTGCTCGCCGCTCGTTGCTCGGCCCATTTCCCAAAGGACACGCACACAGTCAGCCAAGTCGGGCGGTCAAGTGCGGAGAAGGGGCGACGTGAAGTCCTGCTCCGGATTTCTCCAGACAGCACCTGAGCAGGAACGTTCGATTTAACCTTATGCCAACAAGAATTTGATGCTGTGGCTTCGTGCTCATGCTCTGTATGGAAGCCTCGGTCAAAAGATATCTGAGCTCTCTCATGTGGCTGCTGTCCAGACCCACATTCTGGCTTTGCGTCGACTTTAGAGTTCGTCCGCGCAGCTTCCACCGAGCTCCCAATTCGTCCAGTACCTCACATGCCCGCTTTCATGCGCATTGGCCGTAGGTGCCACAACGCCAAATACCGCGGATGCGGTGGTAGAGGCACTGGCGAGAGCGACGAGGAAGATGGTATAGTAAGTACCGCGCGGGATGCACGTTTCCTGGGCCTTTTGCGCTTCTTGTTCCTCTTCTGCGTTGTTGTGCGTGAGTTGTGCGTTGCTGGTCAACAGTTCGTAAGGACTCAAGCTCGTGAGCACCGAGATCGCCCTTCCGTACAATTTTGGGAGTACACGCGTGACGCGTGTGCAAGAGTGACGATGGCAGCCCTGGTCGTGCTACAAGCAGCCCAATTGGGGTTCATCACGCCTATAGGCGTTGTGAACACCTTGGAGGCGGGATCGCAAGTCAATGTCAGCTGGACATCGCCTTGGCCCTTGACAACATTGCAATTGTGGCGAGGTCCAAGTGCCGACGATGGGAGCTACACGGTCGACATTCTCGGAGGTTGGTATCGATCATACTAAATTTCCGGGCTGCAACTGACTTTATTCAAGAAAACCTGCCTCCTACCACGAATTCGTACCCTTGGATGGCTCCAGGTGCAGAGTCTGAGGCCAATCAGTTCAGCCCTGAGGTCTACTTCAGGCTGCAGAAGAGTGATCTTCCAAACGAGTGCGAGCAATGCGTGGCAAGCAGCCCAGTTTTCACTGTAGCGGCAGCGGGAGCGGCTGCAGTACCAGCAGCTGTACCTTCAGCATCTGATGATGCTACGCCTTCTGCCACCAGCGGAGCTGAGACATCGGCAGCAGAGGAAAGCACAGCAGCAACGACAGCAGCGACCATGGCCTCCGAAACAGCTCCCAGCACGACCACCGAAGAATCAGCCAGCATGACTACCGAGGAACCATCCAGCGCGGCCATGGAAGCCGCGAGCACCACGAGCGAAGCAACAGAATCGGACATGACCTCCGCAGCTGCAGAGACGACTGCAACCGAGATGTCTGCAAGTGCAGCAGAATCGTCGGGCATGACCACGATGGTTAACCCAAGCATCATCGAATCCTCACCCGATTCTACAGCCGCGTCGGAGCCCTTCGTCTTCACGCCAGTTTCGATGTCCCAATTCGATCGCGCAACAGAACTTGGTCTGGGTATTGGTCTCGGTCTTGGCATACCGATCCTGCTTGTCGTCATGGGTCTCGTGGTTCTGTTGCTACACCGACGTGAACGAAGAAGGGTTCAAGAGGAGCAGTTCGAAGGCATCTTTCACGCACAAACACGATGATGATGATAAAGTACGATTTTCAACGATGATACAATGATTTGATTGATATAATGATGAGGGCTTGCAGAGAAGTCGACGATGTTGTTTAGAGAGTAACGAGCACGATTTATAAATATGACCGTTACGATGATTACAATCATAAGACATTACCCGACTACTTTGGCCGTGCGGTCTACTCCTTCGTATCGCAGACCTCCCACAAGGCCTTCGCTGCTGACTACCTTATATTTGACCCTCGCAGCCTCCTGCCTCGTCATTTCGCCATCTCTGAACTCCCTTGATCGGTCGGGCATGTGCTCGAGGGCCGAGATGACGATATCTGTGAGAGATCGGTACGGATGCTCTGTGTCTACTCCGGCGAAAACCGTCGTGGCAATGGCGATGAGCATGCCCATGATCGCGATCGCTGCAGCGAACTTCGATGTGCGTGAAGACATGCTGTATGTCCAGGTGTAGTACCGAGTCTTGAAGATAATGGGCGGATGGTCCATGTTCTCTTCTGCCGATCTGTCAATAGTCTGGGGTGCAGGATCGACCGTGTAGTCAAGCATGGACAGCATATATTGCAAGCTCTGTAGGAGCTTGCTCTGCAGGATGTTGAAGTCCCCGGTATCAGCTACCGCAAGCGTCTCTATCCCTGGCGCCTGACTGAAGGTCAATCCTATCAGAGCAGTTGAGCGATTGACGGGGATCGTGCCACCGCTGTCTACAGCCCAGGTTGCCAAGAGCCATTCTGGGTCCACAGGAATTGCCGCTCCGAGTTGGGGCAATTGGCGGTTTTCGGCGAACGAAAGCTGGTTGACGGAGCTGGAGGGGATGTATGCATATAAAGTATTGTTGCGATGCACCATATAGTCGATGGCGTATATCGCAGATGTGGACAAATTTGAGGTTCGTTGTTGCAGCTCGACAGTGTTGGCGAACCGAGACATGTTGGCCGTTATGGATGAGTTGTCAATAGCAAAGAACTGTTCCCAGTCGCATTCAACCCCCAACGGCACTGGTTCATCGATGAAAGGTCGCAGGCAGTCTGGATCCATTCCCGATGGCAGGGTTCCATTGGGAAGGAAGGCAGTGCGGTCGGAGCTGTACACTCTAATCTCAGCTTCTGGCCCATCGTTGGTAGAATCTGCGGACATCAGGGGGTGCTCTATCGTAAAGCTCTCATTCTTGGTGTTTGGACCCCAGCCTGAGCCTACCTGGATGCACCGCGTGTAGTTGTTGTATACCGGTACTGATTCCCAGTCGAGGTTTTCGTACTGCTGGTTCCAGTAAGAGTTCTGCATCGCCCACACTGGATAGCAACGGACTTGCCGATTCTCGTCCACAGTTGTTGTCCAGATCCAGTTCACACCATCTGGTGGTGCGTCATTGTCCTGTACCCACTCCGGAGCAGGCCATTGATTCGCAACAAGCCCAACAATGGGCCCTTCACGTGTATTTTCAAGTTCAATGGCCTTCTCAAACACCCTGTATCGCTGATATAGCTCTTCTGATATTGGTACGTCGAATGAGAAGTGGTCATTGAGGTCTGCCAAGCTCGTCGTGCCAGTTTGCATTGCTTTATAGTACATCTCGTCATAGGTGAATTCCCAAAGTAGCTGTCGGTTGGGCACCCAGACTGGTACCGGGCTGCGATAGTTCTGGTCGTCGGTCATGTTCGAAGCGAAACTGATTGGCGCCTCGCTAAATTGTATTCCCCTACCAGCGAAGATTGACGACACAAGCCAATAGTCAAGCCGATAGCTAGATCCGGGTGATATACAGGACCAGCGCTTCTCTTGCACATCTTGATCAGAGCAGCGTTGCTTCTGGCCCAACAGAAACCCAGACACTGAAGGCGGACTTGCAGCGTTGAATTCCTTTAGCCGTCCAGTAACATAATCCTTCGTTTCCAACCACTGTTGAGTGGGAAGCACGAGAACGGCAGTCGCGGGCCCCATAAGTACACAAAGCAAGCTCACCACCACTGATGTGATCACAAAGATCCATAAAAGGGCGGATTGCTTCGTATTTCGAGTCGTTGATTTCGAGGAAAGGGAAGTCCACGTGCGTGGCCGAAAGATCTCAAAGAATTCGCCGAGTCGATATGCGCGTGTGAGGTATTCGACAGGTACACCATGATCCTTGCTGGCCATCCTCATGGTGAACAGGTAAACGAACCAGAGCGCAATCAAGGCAAACCAGATCTCCAATGCCTTTGCAACGAGTTGAAGGCTCCCCAGGAGATCGCGCGATTCTTTGCTGTACTTAAGGGCGTTTTGGGCTGCCAGTCCTGGATTCGCATCGTATGTGCCATTATTGCAGCTTCCACCGCCTGGACACCATGCACTCTGTCCGATCTCGTGGTTCTTGAAATTCAAGTAGAGCAGAGCGATGATAGGAGCCAGCCAAAGTAGTGAGGCGAGTTGCATGCCAAGTGTTGAAAGCCATGGCCGTGCCGTCAGGATTCGTCGACCAGGCTCGATGGGTTCGTACTTTTCTGACTCCTGCTCCTTGTCGGAGCCGCTGCTGTCCATGGCCATCGCATCCGCGTCGTAGCTGCGGGATTCTGGTGAGATACTCTCATACCGCACCGCCATTCGGCTTGCGCTGCACTGTTGACAATGCAAGCGATTGTCTCGCAGCTGTGCTTAATGAGAGGATGCTACAAATGTCACGATGGATCAGAAAGCAGCCCAAGACTCAACAATCGCTTCATCCTGCAAGAAGGGAGAGTGGTACAGTCGTCAGTATGGATCAAAAAGCAATCCAGGATTGTAAAGGATCGTTCAATCCTTCGTAAGCATCGACCTCCAATCGTTCACATCGTGTAAAGCCACAATACCAAAGCTGAGCCGTAGGATGCACAGTGAAGTCAGGATCGCAAATCCATACTGATTGTGGTAGAGCTTGGCGGATCCTTCGACCGCTCAATCGAGAACCATTGGTGAGTAGGCAGTCATCATCGCCATAGTCGCGTCTCTTGTGTGGCATGTGCCGCTTTTCGACGCGCAATGGCAGAAGTTCGTGAGGGCAACGATGCAGATTGGAGGTGCGTTCACAAGCTTGTTATGTGTTCGGCACAAGACATTTTGCTGCTCCCAATCATATAACCTTGCTCCAGCGCGATGAGCGATCCAGAACCAGATGGAGACTAATTTAGAACTTGACGTTTGGCCAGCCTACTCTTCGTAGTAGATCATCGGCGTCTTGAGTGCCAGTGCGACGGGCATTGTGTTCTTTGTGTGTCCATATGCACCAGTATTAGGCCGGCAGTGCACATGATGCACAGAAGTTTGCCTTGTTGTGCATGGGCCCGGACTTTCCAGTCCGAAATGTAGATGTCGAGAGTCCAATGAATATGTAATGCATGAAGCAGAAGTTAGAAGATGTCGATCGCGACGCCTGAAGTTCGAGCCGAGAACCGGCAAAGTTACTGGGCAGGCATGCAACTGACAATCCTCCTTCCACGCCAGTCACGAACCTCAACTTCACCTGATCTAACCGCTGACCATGTTGTACGACACTTACATACGGCGTACCAAGAAGTGGCGTGCTACTGACCCCTCTGCGGAGAGTAGTTCGCATCCAGACAGCTGCAGCAAGTACGTCGTTGCGAGGAGGTAGGGTAGCTGAGCTCTATATCTTCACACCCTCTGCGATGGCCGTTCCCGCCGTTTCCTGTTTCCAGAGACAGAAGTGTACTGATGAGTGATCACTCAGTCTTTCGGCCGGAATGGCTTGAGGTATGTGCTCGCCGTCGCCATCCCAGACATTGTTTGCTTTGAACTTGGCTAAAGTTGCGACACACACAACAGTTCGAAAACGAGCTCGGATTTCGACCTCTACTGCTTGGCCCCACCTATGAAGATCTCTTGGAGCAATACAGACACAACCTGTTCAACGTGACTAAAAAATATGGCCTACCCTCGCCGGATGAGTCCGTTTCTGTCTCCAATGAGACTACTGCGACCGGTGTGCGACTCAGAGTCTATACGCCACCCAACCAAAAGCTCAACCAGTCCATAGTCTGCTATTTCCATGGTGGTGGACTAGTCCTTGGAACTGTCGAAGAGGATGATGTGTTGGTACGTCGATATGCAAAAGATACTGGACTCGTGTTCGTCAGCGCCGACTACCGCCTTGCTCCGTATGATCCCTACCCAGCCGGATTTGGAGACTGCATAGATGCTGCTGAGTGGTGCGTTAGTCATGCAGCTGAGTATGGAGCGAAGCCAGCAACAGTACTGCTGATGGGAATCTCTGCTGGAGCTACATTAGCGATTGCCACAGCACTGAACCTCATCTCGCACCGCAAGATGAGTCAACTGCAGGGCGTTGTTGCTATACAGCCATTTACCATTCATCCAGATGCTGTGCCAGGGGAGATCCAGCGCAAATACAAGAGCTACAACGAACATAATGGACGCTCTGTCTACACAAGAGCAGCGATGGAAACTCTGCTTGGTACGTGTCAAATTGTCCTGACTTCGCGCAACGATCTGACGGCATGTTGAAAGATCTGCACGGATCTCCCAAGACTGATCCCTTCATTTTCCCGTCGTATTCCAGGCTGTTGAAGAAGCTACCGTGTGTATATCTGTCCGGCTGCGAAGTAGATACACTTCGAGATGACGCTCGAATATTCAAGGAGCTACTTGTCGACGACCAGTAAGCAGATGGTGTCCTCGGGCGATGTGCTCACTAACGTGCCTCTCTAGTGTCCTCCATAAGTATCACGAATACACCGGCCTGCCTCACTGCTTTTTTGCATACCCTTCACCATACTTGGAGAAGCCAAGAGAAGAATACTTTCGAAAAACTGCTGCAGGCATCAAATTTGTGCTCGAGTCGTCTGAGATCCCAGCAATCCCACTCAGCTGAGGCCCGGACAAACTTTCAAATTGCATACTTTTGAGGTCAGTGAACCTGTTTGCGATGCTCGGGGCGGTGGGCTTGCTTGTATTTTGTCGCATCAATGCATTGATAATGAGCGATATCCGGGGTTCTGTCAGACACGCCATCCCTCGCTGTAGCTCGGAACGAGGGGAGAAGTGTCTGGCGAAGCCCCGGATAATGTGCATCTAGTGGAGAGTTGCATTTTGAGCGCGGGGTTCGTTCAGGAAAAGTCATGGAATGATCTTAGCATCTCTGAAGCGTCGAAACGCAGTCCACCATATTTCCTCTGTGGTCGACTCATCAGGTTTGCCTCCATGAGACCATGCTTGGTGCATTCTCTCCAAGCTCAATTGTCTGTCGAACTTCATGCACGCCAGTATGCCATGACCTAGCATGTGAACACTCCTTGTCTCTTCAGCACCGACAAGGCCGTGGCTGGCTTCCAGCTTCGCCCACTCGTCTCTATGGTCAGCTAGGAACTGGCTGGCTAGAAAGCCCTCTCCAGCTGGAGGAGGCGCCCCCTTCAGATCGAAGAACTTGCACAGTATTGGCCACCTCTCGGACCAGGACAATGGCGTGCGATGAGAAGCTACATTGAAGGCCTGTCCAGCACCACATTGCTCAGGATGCAACGCCGCATGAATCGCAAATCTGGCGATGGTATCCTGACCTGAATCATTCGACAAGCAATCCCAGCTTCCCAGTGTGCCAGGTAAGGGACAAATGGCACCCTTGCCGTTGACCTCCCTGTACAGAGCGAGGAATTTGGCAAGTAGTTGGGCAATGCAGTAAGCATTGCGATTTGGTACGAAGCCAACGATGACGTCCGGACGTAGTTCACAGTATGTCCAAGCCGTGCCTCGACTGTGGTCTGCTAGCCAGTCTGTCTGCGCGCAATAGAAAAGTTTGCTGCGATGCGGCTCCGGTATTGATGGAAGTTCTTCAGTCAACGGAACCTGGTGTCGAAATGGGAATTCATCAATCAGATGTACTCCATACGCCTTGGTCCCAGTCGCAAGAACCACGAACTCGAGTTTCTCTGACAACGCTTCGACCGTTGTTATGGCGTTGCTGAGTATCTTGAGATTGGTCGCCACTTCCTGACCCTGGTCCGGATTGAAGATATAGGCGAGGAAAAATACCGTGGTCACGGTCGCAATGTCGGTGACTTGAGCCACAAGTTGTTGCTCAAGATCGTCTCTCTGCAAGTCAATTCCGCTTACGAGTCGCAGTTTGGAGGTGTCTGGCCACAGCGTACGTCCTTGAATGGGCCGGTGCGTCAGAGCCGTGATCTTCTCGAATGCTTCGGGATCTGGGTAGCCATTGAGCAGCTGATTAGTGACAGCCCAGCCTTGAATGCCACTGGCACCGAAGATGAGCGCATGTCTGCCCATGATCTCGCTCGAATGTGATTCTGTTATCAGAAGGAGGAAAGCGGTTCACAAACCTCGTTGTCGAGTCGGGAGAATATGAAACGGAAATGACGAAAGGTCAGCGACCGCGTCGTGTTCAATGATTATCTTCCACAAACATGGTCTTCGCTGATCCCTGACTTGTTCCGCCATACTATCGTGCGGTAGACAGGCCTTACTCTGGACCTCACCTTGTGCATTTGCAGTTCCAAGGCTGGCAGTTCAACACGCTATCCTCGTCGAGGTGCCTGGATGCGCATGATTGCGAAACGATCTAGGGCTGGAGTGCGGCCAGCATGTGCAAGTAGTCGATGACTGCGCTCGCTGTTCAGAGAAATGGTGACGACTTGGGGCTCGAGCGCACTCGCAATGTTGCCCTTTTGGAGGAGTGCTCGCGATGTGGTCCTTGAAGAGTTAGGGCACCAAACCTTCAATCCGCGCGAGGGTCGGAGTTCGGGCCACTGCTTTGCCGACCCGATTCAGGATGACCTCGGCCTTCTTCTCCCGTGGCTCTCACGCATTGCCAGTGGTGCTGGTGGAGTAGAGCTCGCTTTTGTATATGCATAGATCTACAAGTCCAGCAATTCATTCTGTGACTTCTGGTTGGTATTCGACATCTCATCTAGAACACATACAACATGGCAGGGCCAGTCCGACAACCAATTGACCAAGCGGCGTTAGAAAAGTACCTCAACCAGCACGTGCCCGAGATCCAGACTCCCGTCGACTTGAAGCAATTCGGGTTCGGACAGTCCAATCCCACATACCAGATCACCGCGGCCGATAGCAAACGATACGTCCTCCGCAAGAAGCCTCCGGGAAAGCTTCTGAGCAAGACGGCGCATCGGGTTGACCGCGAGTACAAAGTCATCGCCGCTCTGCAGGATACCGACGTCCCGGTTCCGAAGGCATATGTTCTGTGCGAAGATGACAGCATTCTTGGGACGCCATTCTATGTGATGAGCTTCCTCGATGGTCGCTTCATCAAGAATGCCGCCATTGAAGACGTGAACGAGCACGATCGGCGGGAGATGTGGAGAGATGCGATACGGACGCTGGCGAAACTCCATCGCATCAATCCCAAGGACATTGGACTTGAAAATTTCGGGAAACCGAATGGGTTCTACAAAAGACAGATTAGGACATTCAAGAGTCTTGCGCAGTCGCAAGCTGAGGCGAAAGACAAGGAGACGGGTGAAGAAGTGGGCCAGCTGCCGCATTTTGGCGACTTCATCGAGTTCTTCGGCCAGGAGCAGAATCAGCCATACGATCGCGGGGTGTTGTTCCACGGGGACTTCAAGATTGACAATCTCGTTTTCCACAAGACTGAACCGAAGGTCATCGGGATACTTGACTGGGAGATGGTCACAATTGGGCATCCTCTTGCCGACCTCACCAACTTGATTCAAGGCTGGACAATATCAGAAGCTACACCTTCGTGGCCGAGGAAACATGCCGATCAAGCTTTCCTGAAACCTTCCGATCCGAAAAGCACTAGGAAGGAATGGCCGGGTCTGCCTGAGCACGCAGAATGCGTTGAATGGTATCGACAAGATACTGGCTTCGAGATCACGCAGAAAGATCTTGCTTGGGCCACCGCTTTCGCTCTGTTCAGAGACTCTATTATCTTCCAGGGCATTGCTGCTCGCTACGCAACACGTCAAGCTAGCTCTGCTTCAGCGAAACAGTATGCGGAAGAACGAGAGCCGTTTGCAGAAATGGCATATCAGAAACTGCTCGAGGCGAAGAACAAGCTGAATAGCAAGTCGAAACTTTAGATAGCGCTTTTCGGACAACTAATGTTCTCTTGTCAACAAGTTTCTCCACCAGATCCACAACGACCGATATAGCACAATCACGTGCTCGCTTTTGCCAAATCCGCACCACTTTTTGGCGGATCTCGCTGCCGGTCTATCGTTCGCGTCCTCCTTGTCGGGACGAAGGAATGTTCTCGCCTGGTCTTCTGCACCATGGTCTCGCCATTTTCTGCAGAAAAGTCAGCAGACACTCTTCGCTATCGTGACCTGCGATCAGCGACGTTCAACCGCGCGATATATCGCGGCCGACCACGGCTGCTGCATTTCCATAAGTATGGTTGATTGCGACTGTGGCAGGGCGACCAAACTCTCCATCGCCCTCTTACTTTTGCGACTTGAACTCACGTGAGCTCGTCTTTGCACTCACTTTATTGCGGCCGGCCTCTTACAAAATGGATTTTTCTGCTGCACCAAAGTCTGCCAAGAAACAGAAGAAAAGCAAGTCGGCTCCTGTTGTGACTGTGACTGAGGTCGGCGACGAGTACGATAGCTCTCATCATCGACGCCAAAGCGACATCCGGAAGGGTTTCCTGAAGTGGTTCAAGAGACAACCCAGGAATCAGATGTCTCAAAATGTGGTCAGTGCCCTTGTCGGCGCGCAAAAATGCTTCACAACTTCTGACCTTCCATCAGAACGACAGCCAGTTTTTCGAACAAGCCAGGGCATATGAGGTGGTCGAGCCTCTCGTGCCACTGCTCGTGACAGAGCGTGGTCCCAAGTCATATCCACGACCAGTGTTCGGCGATTCACTGTGATCGCCACAGGCACAAGGCCACATAGCCACGCATTGCTCTGCCATTTAGGCGGAGCAGGTTGGAAAGCCAATCCTTCGAGCAACGGGATTATCTACATCGTTTGGACGGCACACAGGACACCACGATGGTCATTCTCCTGGTTCCTGCGAGTCCTCACGTACGCTCGATCGGCAATATCGATGGCCGCAACCTCACAACTGAGAATGCGAAGAGAATGATAACAGGATCGATGCTCCTGCGGTCCATGAAGGATGCGAATTCTGTTCTGGGTGCACATTCGAAGGCTCAACAGGACTTTCCACGCTACGATCAATGACGACACGAAGAAAAGCCATATTGTATAATGATAATGCATTTTTGTTTCCGACCTATCTTTCGAAGACCACTCAATACATCAAAACGACACCAGCTTGCGCCGCATTGCATTTCCAGCATTGAGTTCATCAATCATATCATTCAGATCTTCCAACTTGCGATGCTCAATAGCAGGTTTGATGCCATGTTCAGCGAAGAAGTCCACACCTTTCTGCATACGATATGCAGTACCGGTACTTTCGCCCTTGATCCTGAGCTTACCACTTGCAAGATCCCATGCATTGATAGAGAGTGGGTTTTTCGGGATGCCGGCGGCCATTAGCAGCCCTCTAAACTTCAAAAGTGATGGAGCACTGGAATATGCCTTCGACGGTCAGCTGGAGTCTCCCATACGAGTGGTAAAGGCTTACAGCATCGGCATTGCTGAATACGCAAGCGGCATGTACTCCTCCTTGAGTCAGCTGCTTAATGTCTTCCACATAACCGTCGTTCGATTTCGAGTTGTAGACAGCGTCGGCGCCCAGCTCCTTACAAACCTCGAGGGTGTCATCGTTGACGTCTATAGCGATCACTTTGAGCTTCATGGCTTTGCCAATCTGTATCGCGAACTGACCAAGACCCCCAGCTCCAACTACAGCCAGCCACTGACCCTCGCTCAAGTCGCAGCTGTCGACCGAGTGGAAGGCGGTCTGTAAAAGTCAGTGAGGTCAAGACAGTCAAGAAGAAGCATTGCTCACTAGCCCAGCACAGAAGAATGGCGAAGCGGTCTTCACATCGATCGAATCAGGCAATCGAACGCAATTCTGAGCATCGACGACAGCATACTCGGCAAAGAACCCATCCGCACTGTATCCATGCAGCTTCTGGTTTCCTTTAAAACAGTGTCTGTATCACATTAAACACCATCAACGCACTGACTCTTCCCTTTGAACTTACAATGGAAACAATTGACACCCTTCACACTGGTAGCAGCATCCATCAGTATACAAAAATCCCACTGGGTCTCCCTTGTTGAATCCAATGTCGGCCACAGACTCGTGGATTTCTTCGATGTAGCCGGCACCTTCGTGGCCGAGCGTGAAAGAGAGTCCGGCTTCGATCATCATTACATCGGAGTGACAGAGCGAAGCGGAGGCCATCTTGATGAGAAACTGGCTCGGCCCTGGCTGTGGAATCGGTACATCGCGGACAACGACCTTCTTCTCGTCCTGTGATTTTGTGAGCAACAGCAGATCTTATGTTATAGGGGAGAATAGTACTGGATTCCATTGAGCTGCTCTCATTGTACTCGATCGTTGCTCCGATTCTCCATTTGACTGCTCAAGCGAAGCCATAGCGATAAGAACCTCGAAAATCTAAGATGCGAATCGAGGGTGGGAAGAGCTTAGAAGCGTTCGCCTGCTGGACTGTAGCTCAGTAATGAAGACACTTGCCAATATATTCAACCCACCTCCAAGCACGCCGAGCAACTCCTCTACAGAGGTGAATGCACATGGGAGCGGCCTGGCGCATGCAGTGTAACATATATTTCCAGCGGGGCAAAGCCCTACAAAGAGCTCTCTCAGCTCCGAGTGTGCAAGAAGACACAAGCGAGCCTGTAATTGTAGCGAGCTGGGCTTGATCCTCACGGCTCGAGTGTCAAGAACATAGAGGGTTGCCGTCCTCCTTCGTTCCCAGAGCATGATGTACCTCTTCTCGAGCTACTTGGGCGATTCAAGTGATTTGAAGATCCCGTGTCACTAATGATGCATGTGCCATGTTGCTTCCGGCCACATACCACTGCTATACATTCTCAGCTGCGGCTGAGTAGTGATTCTACTTGCTGGGATCCTCAACCAACACATGGAGGACACCAACAGCACATTGATCTTCTTGCAGTGTATCTGCAAACGCTATGCGGGCCGGGATCACTAAAGTGACTGTTCGATACCTTCAGTGCAACCGGCACAGTAAGGGATTAGTGCGATCGGATTCTTTGCCTACTGCTAGACCTCTATAGCTTCGTCAAACGACCGGAGCCCAGTCTTGCTCCGCCATCAACACTGATGTACTCGCCATTGACATAGTTGGCTGCTTTTGAGCAAAGAAACAGCATTACCCCAGCAATATCGCTTGGCTCTCCTAGACGTTTCCTTGGATTCGACCTTGAAAGTTCTTCTTCACCACCGAGAATTTCGATAAGGCCACTCGCCAGTTTCGAGGGAAAGAAGCCTGGCGCTACAGTGTTGACTGTGATGTTCCTCGGGCCTAGCTCGACCGCCATATTTCGGCCAAGATGGTGAGCTGCGGCTTTGGAAGCGGAGTACATGATTGTTCCGTTATCTCCAACATGTGAGACATTCGTTCCAGCTACGGAGGACATGATCACGATGCGTGAGGGGTCTTCTGGTTTGCCTGCTGCTGCGAGCATAGGAGCAAATAGTCGGGCGAGGTTGAACACTCCGCGAACATTGAGGTCCAGAATCTTTTGGCTCGACCAGTCTGGAGTCGGTTCGAAAGGCCCGCCCCAAGTCGCGCCTGCGTTGGCGACCAGGATATCGAGCTTCGACTCATGCTTCTGCACTTCTTTGACAAGACGCTTGATGTCGTCTTCTTGGGCAACGTTGGCTGGAAGTCCTATGGCACGGCCCTTGAGATTTTTGCTTGAGCATAGCTTGTTCAGCTTGTCCACTGCCTGGTCGATTCCTTGCTCGCCACCGGCTTTGCGGGCACTGATGAAAACAGTCTTTGCTCCGGCCAAGAGGAAGGCAGTTGCTGTATGTAGTCCGAGCCCTCGTGACCCTGAAAGCAACGTCAGTATAACGCATTCTGAGGCCAATGCATCTCGACATCGCACTAACCTCCAGTCACTATCGCAACCTTGCCATCGAGCGAGAAGAAGCCGTCAATACTGATGTCTGACATAGTGAGTACAGTAGTATCAAGTCTGTTTGGCCTTGCTGCCAACACTCATCCAGAAGATGGACATCTTCACCAACACAACTCTACTGCATCGAGTCAGGCTCACGTCCATCTCCACTCCGCGTGTCGATATCCGAGGGAGCACAAAGTTGCATAAGCCTCAGGGTTCGGCGGGAGAGCCGACGGCGGTTTGCCGTAAATGCCGTTCGTCATTTCTCCACGCCTTCGCTTTCCTCCGCACAGCGCGCTAGCTCGACAGCCGCTAATGCCACAACGCGAATGCTGCCACGGCAGAGCAGCTGCAGCACCTCCAGACATTGCCATGCCCGAGGTTCTCATGGTCCGCAACCTTGTTCGGTGCCGTGATGCACATCGCGTGGCAGATTGCTCTCCACGATGTTCTGGCATCTACCAGCATCATCCTGAGCATCCGGAAGAGCGATTTCATATGAGTAAACATCAAGAGAAGCCAGCGAGATAGTGCTTACTTTTTGCCTGAGCTGTCCCGGATCTCTTTATGAGCGAGCTCGAAGACGTTGGAAGTAGGCATCAACGACAAGACACCCTCTGTAGAAGACAAGATGATCCATTCCTCGCCCATAGCTGATCTGGACATTCCCAAGGCAAGCGGCATGGACCAGCTCCCGCGAAATCATCACTAACAAGCTCACTTAGGTCAATGTCCTTAGCTACCTCTTCCCGAAAGGCCAGGAGCCTTCAGACGAGCCAGTATGGTTCGACGCCGGCAACCCGAGCAAGAACCTCAGCCCTCGACAGGTGCTGCAATGGATCAAAAGAGTGATCATTGGCCTCGACAGCTTGGGCCTGAAGAAGCGCGAAGTGTGTCTGATACATACTCCGAACAACATGCTCGTGCCCGCAGCATACTTGGGGATAGTCGGAGGCGGCCGGTCTTTCAGCGCGATCAACCCGATCTATACCGTCGATGAGATTGTGCACCAGATGAAGCTCACCGAAGCGAAAGTCGTATTCGCGCACCCTTCGCTCGTAAAGAACGATGTGGAAGCTGCGAAAAAGGCCGGGACGAACCCAAGGATATACCAATTCACGGATGACGAGGCGGAGCTGCAAGAAATTGATGGCGTGAAAGATTGGCGGCATTTGCTTGGGTCAGAAAAGGAGGCTCAGAACTTTCGATGGAAAGACATGACACCAGAAGAATCAGTAAACACAGTCGCAACGATAAACTTCAGTTCCGGGACCACAGGGCTACCCAAGGGTGTCATGATTGGACATCACGCACTCATCTCCAATGTCGAGCAGACTGCGCGTGTGATATGGCCGCACGTCGACTACAAGAATGGCGGGAAAGTGCAAGAGCGGTGGCTGGGATTTCTGCCGCTCTATCACGCGTACGGGCAGATGTACGCTGTCATGATGGCCTGCAAATTCTCAGTGCCGATCTACCTGATGAGGCAATTTGTTTACGAAGACTACCTTCGAGCAATTCAGGATTACAAAGTTACGCATCTGCAAGTGGCGCCTCCGGTGCTAGTCATGATGGCGAAGCGACCAGAAACATCCAAGTTCGACCTGAGTTCCGTACAGAGTGTCCTTTGCGGAGGTGCTCCGCTATGAAAGGACCTTCAGAACGAGATCGCGAGCAAGCTAAATTGCACAGTCAAGCAAGGCTGGGGAATGTAAGTGACAGCGTCAACATCGACGATAGCGACAGGGGAGATTTGCTGACCGATGAACTTTGTCGTGCGAACAGGACTGAAGTAACATGCGGCTCCATAATACAGCACGAGCCTAGCGACAGTGGCACCGTCGGGAAGCTGCTTCCAAACCACAAGATGAGACTCGTGGACGAAAGCGAGAAAGATGTCGACTTCGGCTCACCCGGCGAGATACTCATTCAAGCTCCCAACGTTATGCTCGGATATTGGCGCAACGAAAAAGCTACGCAAGAAACCATAGGCGATGGCTGGCTGCGAACAGGTGATGTGGCTGTGATCAACAAAGAAGGCCTCATCTGGATCGTGGATCGAAAGAAAGAGCTGATCAAGGTCAATGCTCTTCAAGTAGCGCCCGCAGAGCTGGAAGGCTTGTTGCTCGACTGCGAGCACGTGGCTGACACGGCTGTCGTGGGCATCACAATCCATGACGAGGAATGGCCACGAGCGTACGTCGTCCTGACTGACGAGGCGAAGAAGGCGAAGGTCACACCGAAGGATATCCAGAGCTGGTTCAAGCCACGAGTAGCGAAGCACAAGGCGCTTGTGGGTGGTGTGCAGTTTGTCGACGAGATCGTAAGTGAACAGAGCTTGTTTGATGCACTCCTGCTAACGTGTCGCAGCCTAAGTTGTTATCTGGCAAAATCCAAAGGAAGGTCATGAAGGAATGGTCGAAACGAGATGCCCCGGAAGTTGCCAAGACCTTTGATCGGGCGCGGTTGTAAACGCGCGTCAGCATGATGCATTGTACGATCAACAGAGCACAGCAGGTAAAGTCAATGAGCCCGCAAGTGGAACTCATGAAGTGGATGATCATGGCCATATGAATTGTGCGTTCACGTGTATCCCAGCGATCGAAGGAGTACCCATCAATGTGCGAGATCCCGTCATGCTACATCCGCTTGCCAGAGCGTTCCCTGTCGGTCCAGCATCCGCAAATAGCGAAGTCCTCTCACCGAATATTCGCAGTCGTATTGCCGCGCGCGAGCTGTCTCAGTAATCAGCGGTCACGGCTGCCCGCTCGCTCGGCAAGCCTCCAGCAATCGACGAGAGAGTGGACAAGCAACGTCGCTCGACACGCAGGCAAAAGGAGAATGCAGATGAAGCTGCATGACCTTCCTTGCCAGGCACAGCGGGCTGGCACAATCGTTTCCACCTCGACGTGCAGCTGTCATGTGAAAGGCGCTTGGAGGGAGCGATGATCCTTCTCCTTGCGGACCGTGGTACGAGTGGTGGCGCGGTCCCCGAGGAGCTGAAACGAAACGGGCAGACGAGCTCACGTCATCACGTTCCCCAGGTATGCGTGGTTTCTGCCCAATTGCGTGCCAGTGATACAAATCATGCCAGAAGTGGCGTGAGGCATTTTTATCTTGCAGCCGTTCTGGTTCGAGGAAGTCTCTGAAGACGCATTCGCGCTGGAGGACGGCTTCTGCGAATGTCTTTGTTGGCTTGGATCTGACCCTCCATCCTGTCGAGGCTCTCGATGATAAGAGAAGCCTCGCCTAGCAGCTCCGCAAAGAACGTGGAGAGCGGATCGCCGTTCAGAGTCTGGGGTAAAACGAGACCAAAGCACGGATGGGGAAGCGCCTCCTTGCCTCCCGCCGCGTTTCTTTGTTCTCATTGGCGGAATGGCGTGTTGTCTTTGAGTCCGGCGTGGTGCTACTGGTCTCGCCAACGCGGGGTAAACGATGGGCCCTTTCTCTCAGATGATGAAGCACGCGCTCGCAGCTGCCAACTCGTGACCTCCTGCCTTGGAGTACATATGGAAGTACTTGTGACTTCGTACCTCTTCCTCTCCCATTGTTTCCAACCAGTCAAGCTCTTTGTGTAAAACTCTCCTCTCAACTCTAACACCCCACGCTTTTGCGACTACTACATATTGAACGACCTCTCTTCTTCGACCGACACTTGAACGACTGCATACCACAATCATGTTCTCCACGGTCGCAGGCAACCACCTTTTGTACAAGGGCGCTGCCCTGTACGCCACCACCACGGCTTTCGCTGCTTTCTGGATTGGACTCCGTCTGCCAGTGCAGAACAACAAGGCCGGTCCATTCAACTACCACAAGCTGTTGAAGCAAGGTCGTCGTGTGCCATGGCGACGTCTGCCAAAGGTCGTGTAAAGTGACCGCGACGTTCGGTAAGTTCAGTTCGACCCTCATCGCCCTTGCCTCGTCGACGATACTGATAACATGTCGCAGTCAGACGTGCAGTCCAGCAGTCATACTTCCACTGCACACAAACCGAGAGAGTCCATCAATATACTCTCTCCCTCCCCTCCGTCGCACAGTGCGATGTGAGACGACCTCAACATTCCTCCACCACGATACCCCCAAACCACACAGGCAATGCCGGACCAGCCCGCACCTGTCGCTCTCATTCTACCATTCTCTCACGACCAAACCTACGCGTGACTATCCAGCATGGCGTCGCTGGACCCCACTCACGCGTATAACTCAAGCCAAATTCCGACCTCAGACTCAACGCCATCTGCCCAGGCCATCATCGCACGGTCCTGGATCACCTCTTCGACGACAAGAGACTTCTCTCTCCCTTGCCAGCCAAAGAGAAACAACGGAGTTTGCTGTGACTTCCTTTGATCATTTGTTTTGTGGACTTGTGTAAGGGTACAAGTAGAAGACTAGAAGAATCCTACATGCATAGCTCGGAATAAAACTGTAACACATCAACATCAATTTCCATTCATGTTCTCATTACTACTTCTCTACGTTCTATATTTTCTCTTTGGAATACCTCGACGGATGTTGACTCATCCTCTCGTCACGACTCATTATCCACTCATCTACAGTCCTGCAAACAATGCGCCCGCTGCGATGGCACCCAACACAGGCGCTTTCGTGATCATAGGCGGCACGCCGCCCGTATACTGCACCGGAGTCGCTGCAGCCGTGATATTTGGCCTGGTACCATTGCCAAATCCAGTACCAGTCATGGTCTCAATCAAAGGCGTGGGCGTGTTGGGTGGAGGCGTGGTGCCAGCCACATTGGTGGCAGAGAAAATGGGGCTGTCTGTTGTCCTAATGCCCTCAGTGTAGGGGAAGACAGTTCCAGCGCGTGCTACGCCGAATTGGCGTTGGCCAGCTGTGGCGCTTGGAGGAGGGCGGGCGGTTGTATTGAATGGGTTGAGGATGCTGGGAGAAGAAGCAGAGTTAGTCACGAAACAGCAGCATTGGCGATGAAGGAGAAAGATGTAAGCTTACTTGTCCACGCCGAATACAACTCCATTCTCGATTGGCAAGTTAAAGTTTATGATTCTAACGCCGTTCACGAAGACAAAGAAGTCTTCCGACACAACGCCTACGTTCTCGAAACCAGGACCGTTCTGTACGGTGATGGTCTGGTATTGCATGTCAGCATCTGAAGCTGCGATCACTCGCCATTCTGCTAACTTACGAGCTCGTTGCCGTTCAGAGTAGGCAAGCGCAGGCCGTCTGTGAGACCAGTGCCGTAAAGAGTGCCATTGGTTATCGCAACGTGGTAGAGAAGAATCTCTCGAAGGTCATCGTCAGACAGATTGTCAATCTCTGAGCCAATGTTCTGAAAGCCTTGGTTGGTTGGCGCGAAAAGCAGAAGGTCTTTTGACGATTCGAGTGATTCGAGGAGACCGACACGTTCAATGGCACCTAGAAGTGATTCGCGCTGCGCTGCAACGAGGTTGGTCGACACATTCGGTGGCAGTGTCAGAGGTGGGTTGATGCCGTGGATGAGGCCGCCGTCGAACTCTAGGTCCTGGAGAATGTCAGAGTGCAACTTGTACGTCTTCGCACGACAGGCTTACCAGCAAACTTTCATCTGCCCAATTCGAGTCAAGCACAAATCCGCTGAAGAATGTAACGTTTGTAAGATCTTCGACCTTAAAAGTGCCAGCAGTGGCTTCGACAGTCTGTCCGCCAGTCACATTGCAATAAGGACCTGGTTGCAGGAGCGTCGGGAAGAATTCGGCTCCGCGTGTAGTAGGTTGAACCCCGTTAAAATAGGTCGAGTTGTACGTGCCCTGCAGGACATGGTAAGACAGGAACGCTCTTGCGTACTCGGGATCTGCAGAGAATCTGGCTCCTTCGTCGGTCTCGAGAAATGCTGCTAGTGCGAAGTTGGCAGGAGCGAGTACGGTGATGTTGCTTGTTTGGGAGACTGTATCGACCAGATCTGGGAACTCTTGCAGGGCAGCTAGGAGAGAGCTCAGTTGCGGCTGTGAGGATAGGACCTCAACAAGAGACTGCGCCGAAGCAAGCGATAGAACGCTAGAGATCGATGGGAGTAGTGAGAGCTTCATGATGGCGTGTGTTTGGGTGGTGGGTGCGCTGTGTGGCTATCGAAGGGGAGGCGCTGCCTCTCTTATACTGGCATTTTCTTACCGCCCAAACGCGTACGCATCAACGTGCGACATGCCACACGCAATACTGCTCCATAGCCCCATTGCACAAGATCATCGAACAGCTGTGCACCTATTGGGCTGGTGGAAAGCCAATCAAACATTCCTTCATCACGATTCGCGGCGATGGGGCGTGAGTTTCGCAGACAGGCATTGTTGTTTCCGCCACCCTGGTCGACAGCAATCGTCCAGGCATATTTTGTGATGGACCTAGTTTAGTCGGGCGCGGCATGCATCATGACGACCTTCCAAGAAAGTGTCAAGCCGGTGTTATTAGGCCGGACGTCGAAGCACAGGCACGGCTTCGAAGTTGCAACGCATTCCACGGTGGCCTGAGGCATACTTGAGCCTCTTTCGACAAGTCTGCCTCGTCGGTGCCGTGCAACAGCATCGCCACGATAGCTTTGACGCGAAGGCCAAACATGCCTATTCAAGCAGAAGGATACAAGCATCTAAACAGATTGCATGGGTCGACAGGCTCCAGGTTAGGTTCCTGATCGGTTCGTGGCGTTGCTTCAATAGTTTCAGCATGGGATTAGGCGCTGTTTACTCCTCCCTGGCCAGTCGGTCGTGCTTGCTGTGGCATCCGGGGAGATGACGACCGTATCAGCACCATAACAGCCGGATCTACACCGCCAGCGACGGTAGTATTTCAAAAATGTTTCACCTCAGCCACTACAACTTGAGTAATCGTCTACTGCGTCGACAATGTGATCGAATTCAGCCATCATCGTCTTTTTTCTCCTTGCTGATAGCAATTTCGATGCGGTCGATCATTCCGGGTGGGGTCGCACTGACGACTCTTTCATCGTTGGAAGGCTTGGTGGGCTGGGTGTTCTCGTTGGCCGCATCCATCTGTCCGCTGAGTTCTTCGAGGAATTCGTCAGCCTTCCTCTTAGCATTCTTTTGCTGCACCTCTTGTCTCCTAGCTTCGATTTGCGCTCTCCGCTCTGCTATCTTACTATCGCGCTCCTTCCTTCTCCTCTCAGTCTCAGCGCGTTCATTCTCCAAATTCTCCATCTGCCTCTTCCGCTCTTCAGCATCAGCTGAGAATTGGAAGAAGCCTGTGCCCTTAGTCCTGACTTCCTTGTTGCCATCAAAGTGCTCATCGGGCGGAGGTGTCAAGCTCTGATCTCTCTTCTTCGCCAGCTCAGCCATCTGTGCCGCCCTTGGTGCATCAAGATCGAACGCCTCATGCTGAATAGCATCACCTCGAATAACGCGGGAAGGAGCAGCAGGAAGGATCCCAGGGCCCTCTTCGGCTCGTCGCTGCTGTTGTTTGGCGCGTAGAGCATCAATCTTAGTCCCCTTCCGTGTCCTGCCAAACTCGTCAACATATTCCACCTCCTCCTGGTCATCATTATCACCATCAGCGCCATCGTCGTCGGAGTCGCTGTCCTTATCTTTCGCGCGACCCTCAGCCCATTTGGCATCGAAGTCAACAGCATAGCGCTCGTCTGCATCTTCAATATCACCCCGTTTCATTGCAGCATACAGCCGCGCCTTCTCCTCCATCTTGCGCTTACTTCGCTCCCACATGCCCTTGTCCAAGCTCTCGCCATCTGTTGTGTGTTTTTGCTCGAACGTAGATGAGATGTCTGGCTCAAGATCCCGTTTCGCTCGTTTCGCCGAGTTCAGGTTGTGCGTGGCGAAGATGTCTTCCTTCTTCGGTTTGGCACGCCCGGAAGAAGGTTTGGAAGAGCTGCCGCTGGTGTTGATGAGAGAGCTGAGTTGCGAGGTGAAGGAGAGGGTGGAAGATGAGGAGATGGCCTTCCCTTTGGATAAATTACGTCGCTTGTCCTGGTTGTAGAGGTGACCGTCCTTGTGCGACTCCATGGCAAAGATGTGCCCGAGTTGCGATAATCAAGGATGCAAGAAGTGAAAGTCGCCAGACGAGAAGCACGCACATGCAACATTCCTACTAGCGCCGATCTTCCGCGATCCGATTGCGGCAGGACCCTTGCATGGTGCCCCTCGTGCTTGCCTGACTTGCCCCGCCTGCTCGTCACAAATTCAAGAGCCATTGGCAATATTTCTCCTCACTTCGCATTTCACGACTCTCACTCTACAAAATGGCCAAGCAAGTCTATATCGCTGTTATCGGGCTCGGTGGCGTGGGCAAGGCCTTCTTGTCCCAGCTCGACTTCCTCCGCCAACGCCTGGCGACGCAAAATCCGCCGATTGACCTCCGACTCATCCTGGCCCGCCGCAGCAACAAACAGCTCTTCTCGCAGGACTTTTCACACTTGAACATTCAGACAGTCGCCAATGACTTGGATAGCAAGGGAACACCTCCACCACCGTTCAACGAGACCTTTGGGCAATTAGCACGAGCTCCAGGCAAGGTCGTGCTCATAGACAACACGAGCGATGTCGGTCTCGCCAGCTTGTATCCTATGGTTCTGCAGAGGGGAATCAGCGTTGTGACACCAAACAAGAAGGCTTTCAGCGACAAGTATGAACTGTGGGACAGCATCTTCAAGAGCGCTGCGAACGGAACAGGCTCACCGACCAACGGCTATGTCTTCCACGAGTCAACCGTAGGCGCTGGTCTGCCTGTGCTGAGCAGTCTGCGAGAGCTGGTCGATACTGGTGATGAGGTGACAAAGATTGAGGTAATACGGTCTGCATTTGATTGAAGGATGAATCTAACGAGGCCGCAGGGTGTGTTCTCGGGCACAATGTCATTCTTGTTCAACTCTTTCCAGCCACTTGGTGGAGGAGGCGGCAAGTTCGCTGCTGAGGTGAAGAAGGCTAAAGAGCTTGGTTACACAGAGCCTGACCCACGAGACGATCTCAACGGCCTCGATGTCGCTCGGAAGCTCACAATCCTGGCCCGTATTGCTGGTCTGCCTGTTGAGTCACCGACATCCTTCCCAGTGCAATCTCTCATTCCAAAAGAGCTCGAGTCCGCCAGCTCCGGAGATGAGTTCTTGCAGAAGCTACCAGAGTTCGATGCGCAGATGGACCAGATCAAGGACGAAGCCACCAAGGAAGGCAAGGTTATCCGATTTGTGGGAAGTATCGACGTGCCATCAAAGCAGGTCAAAGTCGGGCTCGAGAAGTTTGATGCTTCACACCCGATTGCCGCTCTCAAGGGCAGTGATAACATCATTAACTTCTACACCAAGCGTTATGGCAGTAATCCTCTCATCATTCAAGGCGCTGGCGCTGGAGGTGATGTAACTGCCATGGGCGTCACAGCAGATCTATTGAAGGTTATTCGAATGCTGTGATAGACAAATCTATGTTACGAAAGCGCTGACTGCATACCTGTTGTGGTCCTTCGTGACAGCATCGCGCACAACGTTGAATCAACTCATAGCCCATTGTTTCGTTACCAATGCTGTCTCTAATAAACACCTATTGAGTCCTCGGTGCAGAGTTGAATGCTTGGTCGCATTCTTTCGGCCTTCAATTGACCTTTGCTTCTCGTCAACGATGACTTCGTGTGTCCCATCACGGGTCATGTTGGCAAGGAAGCTCTCTGACCCTGTCAGAAAGCCCTAGGCCTCTGTGCCTGAACACTCCTTTTCTTTAAGTCACCCTACTAAGTCAACCCAGAAGCACGACTCACGCAGTTGCGGCCTGACTGTGAAGCACGAAATGACACGGCTCAGACCATCATCCAACTTCGGTCGACAGTCCGGATATCCGGCACGGCCAGTCGCTTTGCATACGTTGCACGCAGCGACGTGGCTTTTCGGTGGAATCGCATGACACAACGCATAGGAGATGGATGTGACGTGCGGTGTTGTCCAGCAGCTTTGCACAATGTGTCAAGTCGAAAGTCTTGATTGCAATGCATCTTCACCGCTGACGCCGCCTTGAGCTTTGTCTACAACTGTTTAGCGCCGCAGTAGGCTTACACTATCCTTCATTCTCTGAATACCCTTGTGAATGTATTTTTCGAGTTAAGCTTGCGTTTCATACTGTACAGTTATATCCTGCGTGTTGTGCAAAACGAGGAGCCAGTTTTGGATCCCCGTCGCAGGTCCCACGGAAATCTACATCGATGGCCGTTGGGGGCAAACAAGACATGTTTTGAGTGATAGACCGTAGACCGTGCCTACCAATCTCGCGTTCCGTAGACTGATTGGACTGGTGCTTTGTTGGCGGCTGTAAGCTTCAGGCCTGAGAACTGCAGAATTTCTTTAGTTGAGCCTCTCAGATTGTCTCGAACGAGCAGTCGTTGCTTTGCAGGAAATCAATCCCAGCCACGACGCTCTGTTGGCTGATTGGTCCTGTGAGCGAGAGCTGTAGCAATCTGCTAGAGTGCGGCATTCCCGCCCGTTCCTAACGACTCCGCGCCGCGAGTAGGGCGCGACTGTTGTGTCTTCTGGCTTGCGGCCTATGGGGAAATGTCGTAATATCTGAGGCGTTGCCCAAGCGGCAAAACGCGGCCCGCCTTGGATAACTTCAGAGCAAGCTCCCTGCCTGGATCAATTCGGCGAAAGTCCACTTGTACCGCTTGGAGCCAGATTAGTTTGCTGACGCGTATCAGAGTGTCCTGGTCTCCGTCGGACATGACTCTCCAATAAGTCTCTTCGAGACTTTGATACTCATCAGGGCGGATGTCACCGCTCATCATGTCGCGCTTCCAACCGAGAGTGATGTGATGTGTAGCCAGCAATATGCATGAGCACCAACCTTAGGCGTGAATATCCACCAGGGGCAGTGTCGGGTCGGCATCCCGTCTCACTCTCCCTGGCACTTCCAGGCCGGCATTGCTTGGAGAACGTCGTGGTCAGCTCCGAGATGCCTCGCTCCTCCATGTCATTCCCCGCGCGACGACCATGATGGGAAAGAGGGCAGTGCTGTGCGAGGCATGCGCGGTCACTATTGCCCTAGTGGAGTCAACGTCGCGCGATTCCGAGCTGTCTGGAGTCTCGCCAAACACATACCCGATCGCTGTGACCTTGGCGAAACCACCTGACAGGGTTATGGCAGCGCCGATGCTCTTTTGATGGAGATCGTCACCGTAACAAGTGTGAAGTTCACAACCAGGCCATTTCGGAGGGCTTTCGAGAACGTCGTCTTGGCGCTGCCCCGCTCGTTGACATCTCACACTTCCGTGCCTCTCCAGGATCTCCCTACGTCCACACAGGTCTGCCTCGATGCCAGCCGACATGGGCCCCGGTCAAAGAGCTGGCGCCGCCCGCGTCGCAGTTGCGGGCGAGAATCAGCTCGTGCACTCTCGACTATCCGACTCACCGACCACATTCAATGGCCCGTTTCCGAGTGAACTTCATGGAGATCCCGTAGGGCTCTTCGCGCAGTTGACATGTCCTCTACCGATGGCTCTCACCTAGCTGGCAAGCCCAAAAGACGGCAGAACCGGAGTTGCGATCAGTGTCGCACGGGCAAGCGACGATGCGACGTGCAGCCTGATACGCGAGATCTTTCCACTTTTTCGGCCTGCTCAAACTGCAAGAAGTGGAAGAAGGAATGTACCATCGAATGGCTGAAATCGCGCGAAGATCGTCGTCAACGAACGCACCACGATGAACAAAGTCGCCTCTCACCGGCTGATCAAGATGAAGGCGTTTTTCTCTCTATCCCTCCATCGAATCCATGGATGGGCAAAGGACCTCCTTCCCAGGCTTCGGACTCGTCCTTCGGCGTGGATGTAAGCGGTGTGCCTCCGAGCGTCTCCACTGCGTCGCGACAGCCCTCATGGACCGCTTCGACTGGCAGCATGCGTAATGCGTCGACGCATCTGCCGCCCAAGCCATTTCCCGTACCGCAGAATGTGGGCATGCCATATCAGTGGCCGTTTGCCGGCACAACTTCCCAAGTCATGGAGCTCGATGAGATCTCAGGCTGCCCCAACATCAGCCCGGTTCCGTCAGCTTTGTTCTCAGATTGCAACATGCCACAGCGGAGCAAGCCTCGCGACTCTTTCAGCGTTGCGTCCGAATCCTACTTGGCCGATGATGACAGAAACGAGGCACAATCGGTCACGTCCTCCAGAGATTGGCACTTCCCTGGCGTCGTCCGAGATGTGACAAAGGTTGGACAAAAGAGAAGAAGAGCAGATACGGTGGAGGAGCTGGATTCCACAACTGAGCTTACGTCAAACACGGACCTCACATTCGAGACTCCTTCCTGGAGCTTCGCAAAGGGGTTTGTACGACCTCAATCACCTTTCGCGTCGCATTTTCTTTCGGAGGATTTCAATCGAGTGCAGGTCAAATCAGGGTTGTTGAAAGTGTACCACGATTCGTTCGAAGGCGCGTTGAGCTGCTGGCTCACTGAAAGGAACTGTCCTTATAGTATTTCTTCGTTTCGGGATCAGAACGTATGGAGCCGGTCATGGGCAAACAGAATCTTCGCCAGAACTGCTGCCTTGGACGATACATATGCTGCAGCGGGTGTCCTATCAGCCCGAGATTAGAGACAAGCGTCGAAAGTTCTGAACGCTGTCGTCATGGCTTTCGCTGCTCAATGGAGCCGACCGGAGCGGCACAAGCCTGCAAAGCAGCCTGGACCATTCTCGCCTGACCAGCTGTTCGAGGAGATCAGCGAACAAAATGGGAATGGAAATGGCCCTGGTCCAGCACCGACGGCAAATTTTGGTCGCAATGTCCAGAAAACACTGTGGCATAAGTCAAAAGCAGCCCTGAACGAAGCCTCCGAGAACACGTCTTTCAAAGTCATATTCGCTGGGATCATCTTTGCGCTCACTCAGCGACCTGTTGAGACGGTTGAAATCAATTCAAGCACAGCAAGTGCTGAGGACAAACTCTCAGCACTCTTCAATTTGCTCGACATCGATGGGCCGACGCTGTCCTTGGACGCTGCGCTTCGAAAGCTACACGATCACAGACGACATTTGCGGCAAGCAAAGTTCGTGGCGCAAGCAGCACGGAAAGCACCAACCCACTTGTCTACTGAGGAACAGGAGACGTTCAATCTGCTTTACTGGATGGCAGTCATGTTCGACTCTCTTTCCGCAGTCATGAACAAGAGATCGTTCACGATTGATGATGCAGAGACGCGGATCAGTCGCGAAAACTTACAACCTGTTCAGCCACCGTCCCATGTATTCTCTGATCCTCAGGACGAGATGGCTGCGCAGCTAATGGATGACACGAATCTATGGGGAAGCTTCTTCATGCGCGAACAGTCACATATTGGAGATCTTCGGAAACAGTCAACTCGCTGGCCATGCTCCTATATCGATGCTGCTGCATGTTTGGCAGATGCCGCGCCTGTAAAGGTGCTTCTCTACCGCCGCGTCGGGCATCTTCAAGGCCTATTCTACCAGGAGGCGAACCCAGAGGAAGTGGAGAGGGGTCTGGAGTCTGTGCTTGAGGTGTACAACCACTGGTCTGCAAGTTATGGCTTGTTCATCAGCGATTGCATCAAACACCACGAAAGTCTCCCAGTCCGAATTCAGTCTTGGTACACGCTTTTAGCGGCACATTGGAACCTCGCTGTTCTGATATTCGCGGACCTCATCGAGACTCTGACACATGCGGGGATGACAATGTCATGCAACACCGAGCTCCGGCAATCCATGAACCTCAGCGCCTCGATAAGACAACACGCTGTTGTTGAAATCTCTGACTTGGGGTTCCACGCCCGGCATACCAGTGAACCTACCGCATTTGCACAGTCTCCCGACTTCCATCACGCGGTGAATGAAGCAGCTCTGCTCACAGAGCCTTGGACAGTGGTTCTCATCCGAGCGTTTGGTTTTGCCGGGGCGATACTGGCGAAACGTGTCAAGGCAGAGGGCAGCAAAGGCGAGATTTGTGTCGAGGTGCCGTCAGAATCCAGAAGGCGGCTGCAGTGGTGCGTTGATGCTCTGGCGCTCTTGGGAAGGAAGAGCGACATGGCAATGTGCGCGGCCGATGTTCTAAGAAAAGCCACGAGCTAACGCTGGTAAGGGGAGCGTTGATGAGAAAAGCGCGCAGTGTGTTGAAGAGGTATAGACAAAATTTGTGTCAGACCACGAACACTCATTGATCACACCAAACCTTTTCGGTGCTGCTAAAGGAGCTGAGCTTGAGGGCCTGCGAAAGTGTGTGGGGGTGCTGCACAGGCGGCATCTCTTAAAAATTTCGTAGTCGCGAGAAGGTCATCACCGAGCACTTACCTGATGCGGAACGCTCGCATTGGCGCGGCCGACATCGAAAGCGTACTCGCGATACATCGATACTTCGAGCTGAGTCGCCAACCTCAAGCAAGATACAGTAGCATGATGCCGGCTCGCAATCTAGACTTTCTCGAGTCGTTCGTTAGAGGCAGAAGAGGTGGTTCTGTGATCATGCCAGAGCGAGATCTATCTTGGCACGAGCCCAGTTTATGCTGGTATCGAAGCTGGCATAGGCGGACAACCCAATAGCACAGGCTTGAACGAATAAGGACCAAGTAGGAAGCGAAATGAAAGCTACGCCAGCATGCTGGTGTTTTGCCCCTTCTTGTAGCTATCATATTTTGCTGCTATGGCAATGCCGTTGGAGGCTTCTCAAGGAAAACGCCGCGAAATATCGTTGAGAAGAGGGATTATCCAATATTCAGCTGACCTCTGTCCGGATAATTCGTCTTCTCGCAGCTCGAATGTTTGGTGTCTTACTCTATACGTCGCAATTAGCCACCAAAAGCAAAACACATTTTTATCCTCTACTGGTAAAGATGTCGTCGTGCGAAGGGATGTTGGCGGCGGGGCAAGCACTAAAGCTTCTGCCTGAGGCAAAGGTCGAAAGTGGCTGAGTGGAGCCCCGCGATGAGCAAAGAGTCAAAGTCTCCGACGGTTGATCGAAAGGCGGTGTTTGTGTGTGCTCCGAAACTTGCGATAGAACAATTCTGCTGCACCACCACTACTCACACTCGACCCCTCCAAACAGCCTTGTACCTCTCTGCATCCTCGCACGTCACAGAGACCCTTTTCTTGCGCCACATCGCCCCCGAAGGCAGCAAAGTAATCGCATCCTCATCCACCTCCGTCTCCCCTCGTCTGTCCCTTCAGAACACCTAAACACATCACACCACCGCCCACCATGTCCTGGCAAGGTAAGTCGACCTCTCGAGTCGTACACGTTCGCTGCGGCTTCGTCAAGATACTCTTCATGCGCATAGCATAGTTCCAATACTGACTCGTGAGTGCGCAGCATACGTCGATACCAGGTATTATTCTCCGCCCACCATACCTTCCGCCAGCACAATCATACTGACTCAGATTCCCCAGCCTCGTCGCTACCGGCAATGTCGACCGAGCCGCCATCTTCAACAGCGAGGGCAACAGCGTCTGGGCGACATCCGCTGGCTTCACAGTCAAGCCTGAGGAGATGCAAGCAGTCGTAGCGGCATACAAGGACAAGGGCGACGAGCAAGGCGTGAAGAATGTCCAGAGCGAGGGTCTGCATATCGCAGGAGAGCGCTTCGTGGTGATCAAGGCCGACGACAGGAGTATATATGGCAAGAAGGTGAGTTGTGGATAATATGTTTCCATTCAGAACAACGTGGTGCTTTGGACGGACGGACGGCGAAAGCCCCGAAGGACGAAGGAGACCGGCAATAGGACACTGAGCTGACTTGGAATACACAGGGACGCGAAGGTGTTGTCATCGTCAAGACCACACAAGCCATCCTCGTCACACACTACCCAGAGACTGTCCAGCCCGGTTCCGCTGCCAACACTGTCGAACAGCTTGGAGACTACCTGATCAAGGTCGGATACTAAGCGGTCGTGTACGGGAGCTGCGAAGAGGGCAGTCGAATAGAATCAGCATTGCGAGGCTGGCAGAGGAAAGATCTCACATGTAGAGACTGTGCATAACGCGAGACATGAACAAGGAGCAGCTCGAGCAGCAGCAGTCGGAGCGAAGTGGTAGAAACGCAACCCCTCCATTATCGCACTCGGCCGCAGGGCGAGGATACACGACTTTTGCACACGCTGGGTAGAAGATAACATAAAAGCCTCCATCGGAGGAGTTCTCCCCCTCACAGATTTGTCCAGATCGCCCGATTTTCTTGTTGATTGCTCTATTGATAACGAAGAATTTTCCCGTTGATGCGCTGTCATCGATTGTGGTTCAATGCGCTGGATCAGTCACTCACCGCCATGTTGCAAAACGAAAATTGGAATTCTCCAAGATTACTTGCTGTGGAGTACAGGCATAGCGTACGCTATTACATGAGAAAAAGTGGAAAAGCATTGCAAACAAACATCCACGGGCAACAGTCGGTTAACAAAAATGCCATATGGGAAAGTGCTGGAGAGATGCCAAACATTCATGCACTCTACCAAGACATATACCTATCCTTTGCGCTGGCGATGAGGTCTCACTTTCTTTTGATCTCCTTTGGCGCTTCCAAACCCATCGCTGAGCCTTGTGCCTCGCCGTCTGAGGATCTCTTGCTCTAGGAGTGACAGTCCGCGAATAATTCCCACCCCTCCCACACTTCGGTCAAACATGGTGATCACGCTGAGACATAAGCAAACATCATTTAGAAGGTCTTCGAGTCAAGCCATAGGACGACATTTACAGAATAAGATGGCACATTCGATCAACGAAAACATTGGATGAACACAGGTGACGTCGCTAAAACTTTCATTTCAATGCATGCATACCTGAAGCATGAGCGTCTATCATGGCTTCCATCATGCTCATCATCCGATGCCGCCTATAGCCTGCCACAAAGAACGCCAACACGCGTGAGCCGCATGAGTTTTACTGAGCCCTGATGGCATTACCCAAAGCGCCTCCCGTGAATCCAGAACCGCCTCCACCACGTGGAAGACCGCCGCGGCCACGTCCGCCACCTCCACGACCACCTCGGCCGCCACGTCCGCCACGTTGAGGCTGTCTCTCGAATGCATTCGATGTGCCTTGTGTTCGCTGCTCCAATACCCGCTCGTTCGACTCGATGAGGTGCTGTGCCTTGTCTGCAAGTGTGAGCGACAGGCTCTGTAGTCTGCTGAGCTCCACGCCCTTGCGGAAAATTATGGCGCTGTTGACCTGGTCGAGAGCAGCAGCAAGATCCTCGTGGTGGATCATCTTGCTTACGATTGCAGCGACCTTCCGTGATTCGAGGTCGAACATCTCTGCCAAGTTTTGGATGGAAAGGGTGTCGTAGAACGGAGCGTAGGTGAAGAGGTATGTTCGGAGGCCTTCCTCCTGTATTTGACCCTCGAGCATTGTCTTGATCTCAACCGCTTGCGGCAGAAGATCCCAGATCTTGATGCTCGTGATGAATTCGGCGGCCTTCTTCCACTCGCCAGCTGCAAGGGCCTTCGAAGCCTGCATGACGTGGTCACGAGTGTTCTCTGGGGGTCCAGTGAAAATTTGGCGTTCGTGGTATTCTAGCATGCGTCGGTAGGACTTCGAGATGACACGCTTCTTGAGGTCTGGTGATGACCCTGACTGTGCGAGGGTCGGGATTTCCAGAAGCATGGAGCAGGTCAAGTAGACGCACTCCAGAAGCTCCAAGTTGATGTGCATGTGGAAAGGTAGCTGTCTCTGCCGCTCCAGACGCTCTTGCTCAGGCGTGATCTGTGAGTAGCGTTGCAATTGGAGACCCTGTGCAAGAAGTTCCTTCTGCCTCTGGCTACCACAGATATCCTGCAGACAAGTCTGGCACTCATACACAAGTCCTGCACGGAAAGCGCAGAGACCGACTTGCGTGAGAGTTCGGTTGTATAGAATCTGGGTGTTGACATCGAAGCTTCCAATGGTCTCCTGGAGATGCGACATGAGCATCATATCGCGAGCGCGGTAGTAGTGGTCGTGAAGGGCAAGGTGGTAGATCTGGCACAGCATGGCTCGTCCCTTGATAATGCCTTCGGCATGTTTGAAGAGGTAGCCGGCCAGAGTCTGGACAAGATTGGTGATGTCAGTGCTCTGGGCACGCGGAGTGATAGTAGAGTCCAGGCTAGGCGAGATTGACTTCCAGCTGTTCTCTTCGAGAATTGTAACGACTTGAGAAGGCTTGAAGTAGACGTGTTCGAGGCGGCGCATGACGACTCTGTTGACATTCTCCTGCGATGCTTCCAGCTTTGGAGTCGATCGCAAACGCTCGGCATAGATGGAAGCGCGGACAATGTTCGAGTAGAGAATGCCCTCATCTTGCAGTCGCTCGACGTATTCGGAGGTGTGAGGGTCAACGTGCTGTAGGACGCGGGTAAGCTCGTCGTCAAGGCGCTCGACGAAAGAAGTCACGCTGCCCGGAGTCTTGAAAATCTCGTCAGCGGTGATCGTGGGCAGCTTTTCGTCGTCCTCCCACTCCTCCGCGTTCTCTACAACCACAATAGCCGTGTTCTTTTCCAAAACAGCCAGAAGCTGGGCAATTTCTTGCGACGCCAGCTTCCACTGCTCTTGTGCCATCTGAGAGCCAGTGCCCGAAGTCAAATCGAACCGAGTTGCAATCAGTGTGAGAAGTACACGGATTCGCTGGTAATCGTTGACAGCCACATCCAAGAGCTTCTCCATAATGCGGATCTGCTCTAGGCGATCTGTGTTCTTCCTGCCACGAGACTCGACGATCGAACGCAAGTGCTTGAGAATGCTCTCAGGGGTGTACACCATGGCCTTGCCACCAGCGCCGACCATGGTGAAGCCGTCATCGCCAGCATCAATCGCATCGGCGTTGCTGACCAGTGGAGACTTGGCCTTCTTTGGCTTCGGTGCCTTGGTGTCTTCCACCACATCCTCCTTCATGAAGTCATCTGGATCCTTCCTGAAAGTCTCGATTTCGGTAGCGTAATCACGGTTGTTCTTCTTGATCTTCTGGCGCAGCGCATTCAGGCCCTTTTGTGCGATGGGGTTCATCTTCTTGCCAGGCGTGACCTTTTGCTTCTCGAATGTCTCGGCCACCAAGGTCTCCAGCTCCGCAATTGTCTTGATGTACATCTTCGGTGCCTTGCCATCCAGATCACGAATGAGCGTTGGCAGTTGTCGGTTCATTTTGTCATAGTTCTCGTTAATCGCATTCCAGTCGCTGATCTTCTCGCCATTCTCAATCAAACGGATTGTGCCCTCCAGTTCATCGAAGCGCTTGTCTTTCGCAGACTTGACAATCGTGACTTTGTCCTCATCGCTTTCCTCGTCCTCGGATGACACTTCGCGCAAGAAACGGTTGGCACCGGTCTTTCCACCTTCATCATCACTGCTGGAGTCATCGTCATCCTCTTCTTCAGAGCTTTCCTCGGAGCTCTCCTCCTCTGCTTCCTCCTCCTCGCTGTACAACTCCTCCTCGTCGGAGCTGCTCTCGCTCGAGCTGTCTTGGCCGTGGAAGAATCGCGACATCGTGAATGCTGCTGATGTCGATGACAGACGTGAGGGCGGCCCTTGCCTGTTTGCTCGTCGCTGCGCGGGTGAGTCAGAAGTCTCACAGGTCGTGTGGTCGCGGCGGAGGCGATCGCTACGACAGCCCACTTGAAATCAAGTCAAAGAATTCGAAGATCTTGGCAGCGGCGGATGCTCCCGCGCCAACGCGTTCCTCCCGCCATTCCTCCTCTCCCTCACCACACCGTCATCTTGAACGCTTACTTGTCCATGTCGTTCGTATCTCACCTGCTTGAACCGGAGACAGGTACTCTAGCAAGTCTGGCACTCACTTATTTCTCCATTTCACGTTGAATGCTCGCAGAGGGACGTGGCGACATACCTGAGGCGATCAGACGCGATCTTTTTCAGGCAATGACCTTCAAGCAACTGGGCCGGGAAGACATCTGACCAGGAAGGCATTTTAGCACTGCTAAAATCGTATGCGACAACCATGTGATCTGTCTTGCCAGACTCTCAGTGCAGGCCCCGGCCATGAGAAATGCGCATTGTGACTAGCGTCACCTCACAAAAGCCACGACGTGTGCGCCAGTCTGTTCGACGAGCATGAGTATCTTTGGTTCGCGGCACTACTGTCAATGAGCTGACGACCAGGAGTATGACTTGTCGGCCCTGGTGACATAGCGTACTCAATGGAGGGCGGAGTTTCAGAGGAGATAATCTACCACGAATTGTAGCCGTTCGCGGTTGAACGTGACGTTGCTTCGCACACTGCGATGAACTTTTATGTTGACGGTCCGCACAACTGGGCGGTCTCTGAGACTGGGCTACATACGACATGACTTCATGCTATCCTCCCATAGTCATGAAAGTCTCGAAGGCGTGCATAAAGTTCGCTTCTGTTGAATGGTCTTACCTGATCAGTTTGCATGTGCTTGAGCCGGACACCGGCCGTCCGCTAGATGTATCAGTAGAAAAGAGCTGAAAGCTCCAGTCTGGCTACACTGTTCTGAGCCTCCCGGCCAGCGAAAGCAGCTGCTCCAACTAACGTGTTCGATAAGCATGTGAATCAGATAGGCATGTGCATCAACTTTACGAGGTGGATGACTTTAATTAT
>JAASFF010000430.1:0-15652 GCA_013365195.1 Cercospora citrullina | reverse complement strand
GCCCTCCGGTACGCTCCTTAGAGATAGCCGTACGCGTTATAGTTAAAGCATATTTTGTCCGCTGTACTCGGTTCGTAGCGGGAGTAGAAAGCTCCGTACGCTCTGCTACCGAAGAGGGCCTAACCCGCCTTAAGTAAATAATCTGCTGCCTTTCTGCTCTTTAACTAGATAACGAGGGAACCGGTCCTCTTCCTCGGGTCTATCTTGCTAAGCTAGCTTGCCTTTATCGCCGTAAAGTCTATATCGTCCTTCCGATTATCTACTACGAATTCCGCGTATACCTCCCTACGGAGGCTACGACCTCTCTCGACCGTCGTATCGAGGACTGCCTACTTCGATACTATATCGCATTTAATAGGATACTATATATCGCTCTTTACGTAGACCTCCGGCATCGCAATGTTTAGCTAGCCCGAGTGCTCTTTAGCCTTAGCTGCACTCGCTTCGCTCGTAAACACTATATTAATCCTCTCGCCTAGTAGCTACCGAAGACACTTAATCTTAATCCCTTAGACTGCCGGCGTAGCATCGATGCCCTATTATATACTTGCCCTTACTAGCGCGAAATCCGTCTTCTCGCCTCTAAAGCATATAGTATTAATAGTAATCGCGCTTCTATTATCTTCGACTCGCAGCCTCTATAAGTATACTACCTAGTCTACCCTCGGAGGCCGAGTGGCGTCGGCCGTTAGTGCTGCTTTTATACCTGTTATCGCAGCCGTTACGTATATAGCTCTAGCTAGTTTGCTCTACTAGAGGAGCTTCCGTATCGTCTCGATCTCGCTCCGGAGAGCACCGATCTCCTGCCTCTGCTTCTCTATCTCCTCTTACCGGTCCTTATTTTAATCGATTAGCTAGATAATAAGCGTCTTAAGGCTCTAGATCTACTCCGTTACTATCCTTCCTTTCGCGGCCTTACTTAGCTACTCTTCGGCCCTCCTCTTCTTCGACGCTTCGACTAGCTAGCTAAACTAGAACACCGCTCGAGCGCCTCGGGGCGCCTTAGCTGCTATATAATTCGTCTTCTTACTACGTGCCCTCGTCACTACCTAGTAGCTCTCTTTATTTACCGCCCTTCCCTCCGCCTTCGAGCTTAGTACCTCCGCGGCGATATCGTTAAGCCCGGTCGCATACTAGACCGGCACGATCCGCCCGGCATCGACCTCACCCCCTACCCGAATACACTTATTACTCTCTTTAGCATAGTTCTTGTTTATGTCGTCTTTTTATTAGTATATATATCGGCCGGGGCGCCTGCGCGAGCTACCGAGTTAGTTAGTATCTAAGTCTCGGAGTTGCGGCCGACGTCTAGTATATACGAGCGCATACTACTAGTAGTAGCAACGTCCTATTATGCTTCGGAGCGTACGGGACGTTACGTATAATGCGCCGTGCTCTCTCCCGCTCTCTAGGCCTACTCGGAACTACGGTCCTAGCGCTATATATTATTATTAGTAATCGATAGTTCTTCGGAAATATATCTACTTAGCTATTACGGAGATCTAGACCTAAGGCAGACGAAGGGAGGCTAGCTCTGCCTACTATACCTAATATAGTAGGGCGAATATAAGCTTACCTCGATCTCTACTTCCGTATCGTAAGTAATATGCCTATCGATCTCTAAGTCTGCCGAGAGAGGCTACTATATTATACGTTTGCTTCGGGAATATTCTGCGAAGCTAGAGCCGCTAGCGATTACGCCTTCCCTATCCTTATTTACGTTAGTATCGCGAGGCTTCGCGTGTCTGTTCGTTTCGTTACTCTCGATTTGCTTAAGAGTAATAGGCTGTTCCTCTATTATCTCCGCCCTATTATTACCGTCGTTAATATAGTCTACCGATAAACGAAGTCCCGCTAATCGGGGCGGAAGGCGGTTAGAGCGGGTATTCTCCTTAGTAACTCGGTGCTATACTACCTCTCGAATATCTACTTCTGCTATAAATCGTTCTCCTAGGACGTTAATACGCTCTTCTAGACGAGTATCGTTTATCGAGTATACGCCTAGTGCTTCGCTAACTTAAGCCGCTTCGGAGCGTATCCGCTCTATATCCTCTTTATCGCGGTCACCCTAGTTCCCTATAATTGTATCTAAGTCGCTATTCGTTTTATCGTAGGATAACGTATTATAATCGTGCGACCTACGGCGATACTTCGAATCCTATGCTCCTTCCTCTTGCTATATAGGCTATCGTTCTAGCTAAGGTCTTCTTTCGTGCTCTTCTCTATACGTACTAGAAGGAGAATCCTATACCGCGCCGTCTATAAACTGCTCTTGCTAAGAGCTAATATCTCGAGGCTATTAAGTGCGACGCCTATTAAGCAAATACTACGCAACCGATCTACGCGACTTAAGCCGAGAAGCTAAAATTTTCGTTACATCTCCTTTCGTTACTCTACTCTTCGATACCCTTCTCTCCTTACGCGATGCTTTCCTTTAGTTGCCTCGCGATAGTATCTTCTTAATTTTCTAGATTACCGTAGACTTTCGTAAGTTTCGAACTTACGCATTTGTATTTCGAGTACTAGATAGCGTATTTGTAGTATGCCCTACGTCTAATAACTAGACGTTACTTCCTACGTGCTCTATACTAAGAGCCTACCGTCTTAGACCTTTATCTAGTCTAGCTTTATACCTAGGCCGAGGCAAGTCTCCTTCGAGGACTTAAGAGACTAGCATTAGGCTCGGCGGATCTATAAGAGTTTTACTTATTATGCCGTGCTTTACTCGTTAAGGGTCTTCGAGATGTTCGGGGGGAATTCTGCTCTAGAAATAACGAACGATATCGTAGAGAATATAAGTTAGAGTGATTTGCGCTATAACGGCGTCGGCGCGAGATTAGTAGACGAGCTTTAGAAAGAGATAATAGCGAGTTCGAGCGAGGATCTATCGAGAGGGTCGGTTGCAACGAGATAATTTGCGATTATCGCCCTAGTCGGACGATAGTTAAGGAAGTCTAGCACTAGGTCTATCTAAGACTAGGCGATCGGGGCAAGACGCGAGAAGGGTAGATATCTATATCGATTAGAATCCGAGATTATATACTCTTAAGGCTAGAGTATATACGCGAGCAGAATCGCGTCGTGCCCCCTTCTTATAAGGTAGATAGTTATCTTTCGGTAGCTTATTACTCCGAGTTTCTGCAAGATCTAGGTACTCGCGTAGAGCGTGCATCTATAGCTCTATATAATTGGCCGAGAAGAACTTCCGCTTATAAAAGAAGTACTATTCTAGGGCACTGCGAAAGTCTTACTAAGCCTAAGACTTTCGTAGAGCCTAAGACTTTCGCAGATGTCCTACGTGCCTACGCTTTCTCCCCTTCTAACTCTATACGTAAGAGCGTAGCTAACGCGGTACGATAATTAACTGCTTTAGTGCGTTATACCCCGCCTCGAGGAACAAGATATCTTAGTAGAAGGTATATAACGAAAGGATTCTTAGATACTATAGCAGCCGACTCCGCAGATCGCGGCGTATAGTCTAGTTTTTCGTCGCCTAGAAAATAGACCTATTATCTATTAGACTAGAGACCTTCTCCGTATTATCTTTATACCCTTTCGGACAGAGGAGCTAGAATAACTCGACGGTGTCTCTATCTAACTATACCGGTTCGAGATCTATACGAAGTATGTCGGTCTAGGTATGCTTAATAGCTAATATATAGGTCTGGATTTCCTATATGCTTTTAGCTTTATTCTATAGCTCCTATATATTAAAGTACCTTAAAGCACCTCGTAGGAAGTATCTAGATAAATGCTCCTAGGCTGAAGTCTGCCTATAGAGCTCTAAATAGCAAGAGCTCGTTAAATGCTTCGATTAGTGTTCCTCGATAACTTCGTTCTAATTGCCGAAGGTTCGTGTATTTTAACTCTAATAGCCGTAGTAACTAACGGTTAGCAGCGCTAAAGTTCTTCTCTTTAACATAGGACCTATAATAGAAGAAGATATTACCGTCCGAATAGCCTTAGGAGTTGTCTGTTTACTCTATTAGGAAGTTCTAAGCGGCCTCGGAAAGCGCTATAATAATAGGATTAGTCGAGACTAGTCCCTATAGACTAGGAGAAGACCTATATAAACGGTAGAATTGCACAGTCCACTACTAGTCACTTGCTAGAAAGACCTCCTCCGTAGCTAGAAGTCGATGCCGGCTATAGAGGCACGTTAATCTAGGCCCGGGTAGAAGATGCAAGACTAGCGGGGATCGGAGGGTAAGGTCCGAGTGACCTAGGCCTGCATCTAGCAGCATTTGGTAAAGAAGATATTAGTCAACCAGAACCGGCACAGAGTAAGCTAGTATAGTGCGATCACACCTATTCTCGAATATCGCTTCGAGGCGCTCCACATTCCGCTCGTCTGTCGGCCTTGCGGAGCCATATTCCAGAGACGATAATGACATGCGAGTATAGCCCTCGAAGTGCGACTCCAATTCCGAGAGGATAACGTCGGTTGCTACCATCGTTAGCGTAGTGAAGAACTTTCGAGGCGGGTAACCCGCATTTGTAGATGCTATGCCTGCAAGGGAGGGGGTCAAAATGCTAAAACTAGGACTGCAGGGACATTCTTTGCAGGGTCGTAGTAACATCATCGTTTGCAGTCCCATGACGGCCGGAGGGGGTCGCTATCCTGCCGACAACTCCGCATGGCAGTGCTCTCTCCCTGCGGACGAAATTCCTGCAAGGCTCCAGGCATTGCAGCACTGTGGCTACCTGCAAGCCCTACAATTTTGCATGGAAGAGAATTCCGCAGGGAAAAGGTCCCTGCCATCAGAATGAACGGCATATCCCTAACACCTGCAACGCGTAGAGTTTCTGCCGTGCAGAATAAACGGTAGAGGCAAGCGAGCCTTCACTCGCTGCTCGCCTCGCAGCACTTTATGTCCGTAGGGGATAAGGCCCTGCGAATGTGAGGCAGCGCTAGGGCGGCGACATGTTTAATCTCTTTAAGGACGTAGGCATAGACTGCCTGCCCCGTGAAGTTCCTGCTAGGCGCAAGCCCTTTAAGATGCAAGATTGCTGCGCATGCGGCAGACTAGGTTGCTTCTGCGCAGATGTATAGTTCCCATTGCGGCAGTCGCATTCGAAGACTCCGAAAACATACCCTCTCGGTGCAATTGTTGTCGGGCGTAAGAATCGGTTTCGCGGATAAGCTGCTCTCGCCTAGGTTTCTGTCGGCTAAAGAGCTGCGCTATTGCTTAGTTACATTAGTTATATAGAAGTGATCTACGCATTTGCTAATAGATATAACACGTCTATTTATAGGTCCGGATTCTTTTTATATCCTTAGCCTTTCCGGAAACTCTCCTACGAGTTCTAAACTTCTATTTTAACAAGCGAGTATAGACCGCCTAGAAAGCGCACTAAGGACGTGAGGTCGCCGTTCCGCGTAGGTTTATTAACTAGAGTTAAATTAGAAAGAGAGGGAGTATAGTAGCTTAGGAAGTGTTATATCTCTGCTTATATATATAACTATCTATATAACTTAAGGTCGATAAGATACGGAAAGGTAAGATGTATTAAGACGATCTAGAAGTTAAGCAAACCGAGCTAGTCTAGACAAAGATTACTCTCGTTTTCTCGAAGCAAGTCGTTAGCGTTAAGTACTAGACGCGTAAGGGTTAGCGCTACTCCGTAGAGCAGGGATAGGAGAGAAGAGCTCCTTAGGCATCGTAGCGGCGCTAACCCTAGCGTAAAGGAAACGCATAGCTAGCGGAGCGTGCGGACGATAATGCTAACCTTAGGGGCGTCCTAGTCCGAAATTTGATTTAGGATATATAGTAGTAAAGACGAATCCGACAAGGCAGTTATAGTTCGCTAATGTCGAGCGCTACGCCCTACTAGCTTCGCCTTTTTAGGCCTTAGATCTAGATCACTAAACGTAAAGCTTAAAATATTACTTTTTCTATACTATCTAAGGGAGCGAACTAGATAGCTAAGCGTGCCGGCCTAGGTAGGATCGTCTTGTCCTATATATACTAGATTTTTGTCGGTATAAAGCAGCCCTAGATTAACAGCGGCCCGATGTCCTAGATATTAGAGGTGTTGTAGCTTAGGAAGCTTGCGGAGTAAAGCTATAAGTATACTATAGCGGAGGGCCTAGGTGAAGTCGCTATAAGGAACTAGTAGCTACTGTTTTCGTTCTTCCCTACTTCCTACGAGCACTACTACCAGATCGAGGTCCTTAGCTCCCGAGTATAAAGCTAAGTTACGCTAGAATACCTAGTTATCTCTATGCAATCCTTACTAGTTCTTTTCGTAAAGAATACCGAGGTATTTAGAAACATCGGCTACTAAATATAGACTATCTATATATACGAGTATAGTAATCGAAGACAAAAACGGCCATAAATATAGCAACGAGTATAATCTATAAATAACGCGTAGTCGAGGAGCTAACACGACGTACGTAAGGAGGTAGGGTATACTATACTAACAAAGACTATAGCACGTAAGCCGGCAGGCGCTAATATCCGCGCGCGAAGCCGATAAGAGATAGAAGATCCTATAGAGAATATCTAGGAGTAGAGTAGTAAGCCTCTTCGATCCTATAGTTCTATCTTATCTAGTAGAGAAAGTTCTCTAGGACCCTAGCGAAGATATAGTAACTATAGACGCGTGCTTACGTAGTTGCGATAGGTGCGCTATATATAGGTTAGATCCGATTTTAAGATATTTAGAGACAACTAGACTTAAGCGAGTTAGTAGTATTGCAAACGACGCGAAAGGCTACGTTAGGAAGGGCGAGAGTACCTATACTAGACGTAATTCTACGTAATCGAATTAAGCGCGACCTATCTAATAGCAGTTTCGAAGCCTTAATAAATAGCAATAATTATACGAAGGTTAGACTATTAGAGGGCGGAGGGGGAGCGGTATAAATAATCGACGGTACCGTCTGCTCGACCTATAGTATATCGCAAGTAGAACAGAGGGCTTAACCCCTAGGGTTAAGTACTTTAATAGAGCTCTAAGGTTATAACAGGACTTCGATTAGCGGACAGTCTAGTACTCGCCTTAACGAAATGTACTGCCCTATAGCGCTATTAAAGAGCTATAGGCGTTGTTATAACATAGGCTATAGCTATTTACCGCTTCGCGACGTAGATACTAGTATTTTATAAATAGATAGATCGATGGAGTTAGATAGATAGATAGAGTTTATTCCGCCCGGCGCTAAGCACCTAAAGGGCATACTACGGATATTACGTTATTATATTACTTCCTAAAGACTTCCTAAACTCCTAATAGCCTATTTAGTTTGTCCTATCTTAGTCTATCGTCCCGATCCTTCTGTCCTATATTGCTATAAACTCGTAATAAGTTAGTATTATATAAGTTCTCTTAAAGTTGCTCCTTTAAGTGTTTACTATCCTATCTTTAGCGAGTGAAGCGTGTCTTGCTATAAGTACGAGGGTGCGTTATAGGAAAACGGTTAGTAGTAGTAGGTATAGGGTTGCTAGCGTTATATGCTTTATATGTCTTAGTTAACCGTTCCCTAGCTAGGGGAAGGTTAATACGGTAAGCTCTCGAGGCGGCCTATAGCTATTACGAACTAGACGGTCGCCAAGACTACTTCTATCGCAGGTTTCTACTTCTCGTTATCTAATGCTGCCTTTCCTCCGAGAAAGAAGGAGAGGTTGCCCCTTATAGTATCTATATGTTATAGCATCTATAGTCGGAGATCATCCTATAGATAGTACTAGAATAAGAAATGCTCGACGGTTTCACTTGCTTACGTGCATGCGCACTAGTCTAATTCTGTAGCTCCTATCCGGTAGAGGTAGCTATTTAGTCGTAACATTCCGGTCTAGAGCTATGTTAACACGCTCGCTTATTTACTTCCGAGGCGATCGTATAGTATTCGTATATACGGCCTAGGTATCGCGGTATCGATTCGTCGTATATGCCTTCCTACGCCTTCGATCGGTTGCTATCGTTTCCTTATTTCTACTTTTAAGAGGCTAATAGCAGTCGATCTAGCTGCCGGGCGGGTCGACTATAGTGTTCGACCCGGCTCCGTTATAGCTTTCGCCGCCTCTTTTGCTTTCCGGCTAAGCTTAAACTCGAGAGTAGGACACTACGCTAACCGGATAGTATTGCGGCCCTATAAGGCTCCCGCGCTCTTATAGATCTGCTATATAGTCTCCTGTCCTAACTAGTGTCTAGGACTGCATACGGCCTATAGTGCTACTCGGTTATCTAAGAAGAGATATATGTTCCGCGAGACTATAGACGGGGGTATTTATATAAGGCCTTCTGCTAACGCTATTAAGGCCGCCGTATACGGGTTGTGCTCCGTCCTTACTAATATTATAGTCGAGACGACGGTTAATAGGGGCTCTCCCCGCTCGGTGTCTTATATTACTGCTCCTGCTCTAATAATATTATTCCTCGCTAAGGAGCTTATTGCGATATAGATACCTACGCTCTATTTAATAGCGTTCACCGCTTCCTCTATCGTTTCCTTCGTATCTGCTACTAGTCGCTAGTGCTACGGTGCTACTATATATAGCGCGATGCTTTCTATACCTCTTGTCGATACCTTATAGGTAGTTAATATCTATTATAGCAAGGAGCGGAACCTCCGGGTCGGCACAACTCTAAGTTTCGACAGCGGATTAGTCGTAGGCAGCGAGAGGATATCGACCTATATGCTCGCGGCTTTAGCTACGTATCGTTACTAGACCGTGCGTATATTTGCCTCTACTTCTACTACTTCTCTTGCTACTATACGGAAACAGCCTATAATTGCCTATACTCCGATTCTTTATACTCGATTTATCGCTAACGCTAGTTAACCTTTATACTTATATATCTATACCGGCGATACGTAGTTAACTACTAGCGCCACCGTTGTCTCGAACAGTCTGCGGGTAGTAGACGGTAACAACCCTCGCAGTCGCTTTAGTACTATTATAGCAATAAGTCCCTTCGTAGCTACTCTTACGATATACTACTAAAATCGTAGTCCGGCGTCTATAAATATACCTAGGATCTTTGTGCTAGTTATAGGCTCTACCTCTTGTCCCTTTACTATAACTAGTTAGGCGCTACTTCGGCACGGTGCACGCGTAAAGTAGATAAACGCTGTCTTGTCGCCCTTAAAGGTAGCTCCGCTTCGTCCTTCCTACTCTATCGCTTAGTTAATAATCGCTTAGATCCTGCCTTAGTTTGCTTCTATAGAGGGGCCTATAACCTATACTATATAGTCGTCGACAAATGCTATAGCACCGCCGTTGCTATCGATCTTACGCTAGACGAGGTCCGTATTAAAAAAGAGGAACAGGACCGGTAATAGTAGTAACTCTATAGCAATCCTGCTTGCTATAGCGCTTGTCGTTCCGATGCCTAACTATTAACTACGATTGTAGCCGATCGGTTCGAGCAGAAGGCATCGATCTATTTTACTAGTATTACGGGAATACCCCTTGCTTAGAGTCGCTATAGGAGTCTTTCCTTATATACTCTATTATATATACCTTTTACGTCGAAGCTAATTAGGCTAAGCACCTTCCTGTTACGCTATGCCTTATAGATATGTTCCTATAAGAGAAGGAGCGCCTGTACTGCCGATCGTCTCTTCCGGGCTCTAAAGTAGTTTGCCGGCAGGAGGCCTACGGTTTCGACTATATATAATATCCTTTCCGCTACTACTGCTTCTAGAGCTTTGCTAAGCGTAGGGAGTAACGAAATAGGTCGCTATACCTTCGCAGCTATATAGCCGCCTTTGTTTAGTTTCTTTAGTAGGATAATTTTAGCTATCTTCTATTAGGCCGGTAGTATTCCCTCTCTTAGCAACGTTCGAAAGAGTATTAGAACCCTCTCCTTTACGGCCGGCTATACCCGTTTCTATACTATCGCCGGCAGCCTATCCTCTCTTGCTACTTTCTACGACTAGGCTGCGAACACGCTCCGTTTAACTTCGTCTATAGTAAGCGGAGGCATATAGACTAGCCTCCTCTGCTTTCGCTACCCTTCGTCCTCGATTACGAGAGGAAGAGGTAGAAAGAATATTAATAGCAACTCGGTCGCCTGCTCTCCTTTACTACTTATAATCGACCTATCTCTTCTCGTAAGAGGCGGGATCTAGGATAAGCCTAGGCTAGTATTAGCCTATATATACTTCGCCGCCTACTAGATATTATTAGTATTGTCTAAGAATTCTTCCTAGTGCCTCCTCTACTACTAACGGACGGCATTATAGTATTCCTTAGAAGCGATCCGTGTCTAGTTTTCGAGTTGTTCGCTATAGGTGCCTGCCCTACGATAGCTCCTCGCCCTATTCCTCTAATAGGTATAGATCTAACGAAGCTTAGTAAGGTCGTATATCTACTACCTTTTAGTATACGGCGACGGTTTTGCGATAGGAGTTAGTGCGTAAATCGCTACAAGTACTATATTTATAAGTTAGTCGGCCTACGTCTATATATCTACTTATATATACCCGTATACGTTACGGCTAATAGCTAGAGTATACTAGTAATCCTCGTATAGATCTCCTTCTAGAGTATATTCTTAAATAGTAGTCGTAGCTAGACTATATACTCCGGCGTGTCGATATTAAGGGTAGTCTCGATTACGTAGTAGTCCGACCTATACTTAGTTCTATAAATCCTATACCGGATAAGTGCGGCGGCTAGTTCCTCGGAGGCTAGCACTAGATCGATAGTGCTTTCGTACCTACTATTCTACTACGTCTTAGTACCCCTAGGTAGGAGACTACGTAGCGTATAGTCGTTTATAAAGTCTACGACTCCGTCGGCCTCTCCTTATCTAGTAGGCGAGATATCGTCTCTACCCTATAGCTAGTTATATTAGTTAAAGTCGCTAGTAAGAAGTATATCTATCCTTCCTCTCGTTACCCGTCTTATTACTATGTCTATACTTCGCTATAGTAGCTATATCGTCTCCGCGAGCGCTTGCGGGTTAGCTAGTACTACGTAGACCGATGCGATAAACACCGATCGATTAGATAGATGCAATAGCGCTATAGTAATATCGGGAGAGGGTACTAGCACTAGCTTACTCTCTATTCCCTTCTAAATCTAGAGCATACTCCTAATTATCCGTCTGCCTTCGCGCGTTTTCGTAGGTATAATCTTAGTCTAGTATAGATGGCCTAGCGGCACCGTTAATACTTTGCCCTCTCTTACAAACGCGTAAGGTTCTAATAATACGATAACTCCGAAGTCCTAGAGGTCTATATTATTTATTACGCTATATTGCACTACTCGCCGCTTGCCGACATTTAGTAAAAGGGCCTTCAAGGGACTAAGTATAAGCGATAGGAGGAGGATATAGTATCTAACAGTTCCTACTATACGATTCGTAGGGTCTACTATATAGGATGCACTTTAGAACTAAACCCTTAGCGTCGTATTCGGTATAGCGGTGACCTTCTTATACGCACTTAGCATACCTCTATAGTTTGTTGTACGTATATACGATATAGCCTATCTCCTAGCACCTATAATACTATATTAGTCGTCGGCGCGGTTTATAAACCCGGGTATATACCGATTCTCCTGCTACGTAGAAGTACTATTCTTATAAGAGGCGTGCAGCGTCGTTGCCTTTTATTAGGTAGACGATTATCGACCCGTACGCCTTTATACTATCTTTACGGCTAATCTATATAATCTTAGCGATTTTAGTCTCGTTCTCTTTTTCTAGCATCTTAATTACTCCCTATCGGAGGTCCCCCGTCTCGGTAATTACGGCCGTGCGGTTAGTATTATCGACCTTAATTAGGTAGAGCTAGTCTCGTAGCACGCGGCTTCCCGGTGTCGCGGCTACGGTCTTTAATATCGCCTCTTTAACCCGTGTTAGCTCGCCCTTATTCCTACACGCTATACGGATCCGGTCGGCATTGCGTAGGTCCTTAGTAACTACTATATAGCGCTACCGTTCTTGTCCTTCGATTCCTCGTATCTCTCTCTCTATATACTCTCGAACTACGCCGGGGTAGGTCTTCGCTTTCTCGGCCTCGTCGGCTCTCGAGATATCGATCGTATAGTAGAGGGAGTTTGTGAAAGCTAATAGGGTTATACTTATCGTAAGACTACGGATATTGCTAGGTTAACTATCTAGGGGTGTACGTGCTACTTCCGTATACGAGCGACTTCTATTCGTAGGTACGCCTACGTTAGCTAGTTATTCCTAAATGCTCGCTACTACTTGCTACTAAATGCTTACTACTACTTGCTCTTATATTATAGTTGTAATTTGTTCGATTATTAGTACCTTCGCGACTATTTCCTCTAGTTATTTCAATTTCTCTTCCGTATATTCCGCTCGCCTTTCTGCCTATTTAACTCGCTCTTCCGCCTACTTAGCTCGTTCTTCTACTTGCTTTATCTAGGCTAGTATTTGCCTTTATAGTATATTGTTACTAGTCGTAGCCGTTAGTTATTATATACTTAGCCTAGACTCTTCTCCTATATCTACCCTCTTTTCTCCTATTACCCTAGACTTTATTATATTTAAGGTATGCGTGCCTCGATATAGGCTCCGGTAGTTAATAGTGCTGTGCGATGCTACCCGTTTTAGGCGCACGGTAATATACTCTTCGTCTGCTAGAGGTTCCGCTATCCTCCTTTTTCTCCTTCGTCTACTATCCTCCTAGCTATCTCTACCTCGTATCTAGTATATTCGTTCGTCCGTTCCGTTAGTCGTTCCTCTTTCGGTATTTTATAGACGTAAAGGCATAATAACTCGTTTAGCACGTCGTTGGCCGGCCCGCACTCTTAGTATTCTAAAACAGAAGCTAAGCATATAGCGACCGACACCGTATAGGACGGTACTAGTACCTTAACCTATTAAAACGAGAAGAACGAGCAATAAGAATATAGGGAGTCCGAAGGAGACAGGAGGAGAGTTTAAAGTAACGAGAAATTCCGTATTTCTCCTACTCTTATATAGACCTAGCTACCTCGGGAAACAAGTAGTAATAGCCGAGCGCTTATTACGAGCGCGTACTTAAAGCATCCGACGAGGACGGGTACTAAATAGTAGAGGACTAAATGTTCCGAGATAAATTAAAGACTATCTTAGACGTAGAAGAAGCAGAGCTATAGTAATAGCTCGAGCTAGTCTAAGACCTAAAAGCGGTCGACGACGAGCTCCCTAAGGGCGTAATCCCGGCTATAAGCCTCTAATGCTTAATACTTTATAGAGCTACGAGATCTAAATCGCAGTAGTACGCGTAGCAAGTACGCAAGAATAAAGAAATATTAGCGCATATATTGTTCGAGGTGTAAGTAAGATATAGACTATCCGTCTATTAATATCGATAGTAGCGCGGTAACTACGTTAGGATCTAGCCGTACGGACGCTACGACGGTTACTTCCTACTATAACAGTTACTAAATATAGTCTTAATAGATCTGCTTATAGCTTATATATATCTTATAAGGCCCGCGACGACCTCTCTAATTAAGTGCCTAGACAGAAGAGGATTATTACCTTAGCCGGGACTAGAACATAGGGCAGGTTAATATGCTACTATTTGGTTTTATATATAGCGGGGTTCTTATGCCTAATAAATTAGAGACTAGTTAGAATTTATACTAGGCCGCATAGGCTTTAACTCCGGCAGATTTACTACTATAATTCGTAACGATAGAAGGCGTATAGCAATATAGAAGATCCTCTCCTAGTACGCTTGTTCCGCCCGCAGAGTTTTAGGTAACGCTAAACATAGTATACGACTAATAACTAACATAATTGTCTCGACCTACGACTTCGATTATATACTCTAGGCCCTTATAGCTCTAGTCTACGCAGATAACATAATCTTATAGGGCAGAATAGCCTGCGATACCTCTACGGACGCTTATATTAGCTAATCGAATATACTAGGAGACTTAGACTATATACCGTGCAATGTATACTCTGTTCTATAGAGAGTATAGTATCGACTCGTACCGGAATAGAAGCCGTAGTAGAGACACATTGCGGCTTAGGCTCTATAGGTTAGTAACGCTACTACCGCGCGTAGCTAGTAAGGCAGTAGGGGCTCTAGAACTCTTATATTCGTAGCCTACCCGCCTCCCTTCCTACTCTCCTTTCTTTTCTTTTTCTAACTAGCTCTCCTATATACTCTACTATCTCGTGCTTAAATATGTCTAAACGGAAAGCTACTACGACTTGCGTATTACGCTTAAAGAAGCGACTATAGCTCTACGACCGCGCAGACCTACGGTATACCGCGGATGCTATCGCTGCGCTTTTTAAATATCGTAACGTCTTAGTTATTATAGGCGTAGGAATCTCGACGTCGGCGGGGATCCTAGACTTTCGCTCCTCTTACGGCACCTTTATTAGAAATAACTTGCGGCGTGCTTTCGATGCTTCTACGCTACGATACTCTATAGACGCTCTTAAGGAAGCTATCGACTTCCTAGCTACGTAGGCCGCACGCGCCGAACCAACACCTTTCTATAAGTTTCTAGGCAGATTCGATAGTCGACTACTTCGGCTCTATACTTAGAACATCGATAGGCTTGAAGCAGAAGTAGGGCCGGCTAGTAGGACGGTTATACGCCTCTATAGCTCGCTTAAGGAGATAGTATATACCATCCGTCTATCTTATTACTGTCTAATAGTTATATTAGAGCTTTAGAGACCGTGCCTCGACTATAGTAGAGAATAAGACGAGCGCAAAGTTCGTGGCCTGCGCTACCGTAGCTACGGTGTTATGCGCCTACGTATTACGCTTTATAAAGAAGACACCTTTGCTAACGTAGAGTATAATATCGCCGCGGCGATAGAACAGGACCTACGGCAACGCCCGGATACACTACTAGTCGCTAGCACTTTACTTAGTATCGACAGCCTCCGTAGATTCGTCGTGCGAGCCGCGCGAGACATCTCTCGCAGAGGAGGACTAACTATATAGGTGTCGCATAATACTTGTCTAGTACCTTACATAACCTACTACCTAAATATAGGCTACGATAGCTTTGCTCGATCTATAGGAGCGCTGCTAAACAAACTAACTAGCTACGAGCAGGTCTCTAGAGACTATAGAGATCACCCGAGCTCTTCTACTTAATAATATAATAATATATGCAACTATTATTCGAGACGATATTACTATAGGAATCTGCTAGAAGGAATGTTCCTTACTAAGGAATAACTCTACGTTTACCTTAGGGAGTAATTCCTAAGAGGAGTTAAATAGTTCTAGACTATAACTTCTAGAGGCAATACTACGGAACGAGCGTTTTTATAGATATAGCGTATATAAGTAAATAGAATTAATATAGCTTAGTAGCGCAAGCAGACTATAATTAAGATAAGGCTATTACGCAATCCTAAGACTCTTTACTAAGGACGCTCTTACGAATATATGTTTATAAAGAGGCGTATAAGTAGCCGTAGGAGTGTGCACGGTCGCAGATATACATTCGCTATAAGGTAGGTCGTTGCTCTAGTAACCGTAGTACTAAGCCTGCCTTCTATCGCATAAGGGTTATAGCGATTACTTTAGACAGGAACTCGGCGCTAGTCGATGCGCTATAAGCTATAGCCCTAGCCAGGCATGCGATTTAAATTAGATATAATACGTGGCCCGATTTTAGTAATATATAACAATATTAGAAAGTATAGTCTAGTTAGATATTCTAAGAGACACTTTAGGGATTAGAGTTAGGTA
>JAASFF010000043.1:0-19868 GCA_013365195.1 Cercospora citrullina | reverse complement strand
GTTCCTACCTATCGCCTCTACTTCTACTATATATTATACCCTTACCCTTCGATCTCTAGAAATATAATTCGATATTAATCGATAATTTCGAAGGAGAAACTATAGGCGGTAATTCTAGACGGTATTATAGATAGAATAGACTAGAGAATCACTAGCCTAACTATCGTACTTATACCCATTTAACACTATAGATCGACTAGTTGCATCTTGTACTCAAGCACTTAATTAGGAACAGTTAAGTAGCATTCTCCGACGCTTGCTAAGATTGTTCAATGAACAAGAGAGACCAAGAGACTGCTAAGAATTGGACGAGCATGCTTTGTTCCACCAGAGGATCACTGAGACTGTCAACTTTATGATAAGCTTTGAGTGTTGGAGACAGATCTAATCGCCATTATAAGTGCCATCTTTAACGCAAAAATCCAAGCATCTAGTACCAAAGAATTATGCCCTGCTCGTCGACCACTCAACGCCTGGCTATCTATATGTATGTCCTGTTTGCCACTCTATCGCAGACATTCTCATGCCCGGTTCCCACTATTTGACTCACTTTCGATCTCAGTACGGGTCTTCTCCATACTGATCATGCTCATTCCCGTGGCTCCTGGCCATCCTCCCCGCACTCGTCTTCAATAAACCCTTACTAGCATCAACCACCGGACTCGCCCACCTCTCCTCCCCGGTCTCCTGATCTTGCACTTTAGTAGTGATACTATTGATTCCCGACACATGGCTGTTCACGTAGATACTCTCATAATGCCCTTCGGGAACATGATACGTCTCATGGAAAATCGAAAGATGAGGATGTTGCTTGATCGTCTTATTCCACCAATTCCAACCCTCTCGATGATGTTTCGAGTGAGCGAAAGCATGCAGTCCTTCGACTGTGCGGAAATAGCAGACAGTCATGATTTCGGATTTGGAAGTGCGTTGATTGCTGTTGAGCCAGGAGGTCATGCCGAGGAATCCGTATTCTTCGGAGTGTTCTTCGAGTTTGGCGGTCATGTCGGAGAAGTAGGCTCCTAGTTCGGAGGCGCCTGGGGCGAGGACTCCGAGGGGGTGGTTGCTTCGGGTGCCGATGAGGAAGACCACGATATCGTTTGCGGCTGGCCGGGAGCCGTAGTTTCCTTGTGAGTCGGGGATCTGGGCAGAGAATTTCTTGGGCAGCACGCCAGAGAGGTAGGGGTTGGCTCGGAGGCCGTAGGCAATAGCGGCGGTGTCGAGACTTGTGAGAAGAAGGTAGGCGATGGCGGGCGTGAAGGCGTATGGGCCAAGCAGAGTGTAGAGGACTGCTTGAGCGACAGCGCCGAGAGCGAGCCAGGTCTCAATAGCGAATTGATCTCGGATGAGGGAAAGAGCGCCGGCAGGTCCATAGAATTGTGATTTGGGCTTCTTCTCTTGGGTTGGCAGCAGGCCGATGAATTCTTTGCCTGTTTTGGACATTGTTGTATATTGGTCCTGCAAGTGTACGGTTTGCTGTCTGGCCTCTGTTTCTGTCTATCGTATGAGAGTGATCTTGTGTCAATGTTGCTGGTGGAAGTTCAGTGCTAGGATATGCGGTGAACAATGACTATATAGTAGACTGATGGCGTTGCATTACGCAGCGTTCCTTCGTAGACTGTTCAGCGCGCGTACGTTCGCAAACCGCTACGCTTACAGTCATGCCGTTTACTTGCCATCACTCACTTAGTCGATCGCTGTGTGGTGTTGTACTTGTCGCGAAGGTTTTCTAATTGTCCCGCTTCTATCGGCCGTAAGCCGCAGTGCGGCGGCGTACGAACGTCACTGGCCACAACTCCTTCGAAGGATCTCGCACTGCCTGACAGCGCCCCAAAGGCCGTACCATCAGGACTGATAAATTCCATCAGCTGCTGATCGTCTCTGGAAACACACGCGTACCGCGGAGAGGAGGAATCAACGCCCGCGCTGTCCGCGGTGCGGTTTGTTTTGTCGATGGCATGATTATTACCTCCAAGCCGACCGCCACGGCACCGAACGGCGGACCACGCATGCGAAAGGAGATATCAACGAGACAATTGAGTATGTGGCAGCGCTTGGATTCTGGTACTACATGCCGGCCCATTCGATGCCGAAAGCGCGAATGCTTCTGTCTGTACCTTCCTGGCCGGGCTTCTGTTCTTCGCCACCGACGAGGAAGCCTTTCTTGACACCTGTGCCCAGACGACCGCCTCCAACCAAGTCAATCAAGCTGAACTCTTGGTCCCAATCCATACCGTTGCACAAAAAGTGCGAATGGAAACGAAGAGGGTCGCCAGGATAAGCCATGTACTGACAGCCAAAGCGCAGACCTGGTGCCATGAAGTATCCATTCTGATGCAAGTGTTTGTACAGCGGATAAGACGTGGACACCTCTGGCAACTCGCTGTTCTCTGTTTTCTGAAATTGAAGAGGTGGTCGTGAAGTCGTTGGCGTGACACCATATGGCTCGTATGCGACAGCCGAGCTCGCAATAGACTGAGTGCGTGTTACATTGGCCGTGCCTTCGGACGCGTTAGCCGGCGCACTAAACAACGACTCATCCTCGTCGAGAGCTTCGGCAGCAGTCTCTACCTTCGGCGCCTTCCTCTTGCGACTAGGGCCAGGAGTGAACATGTCCTCCGGAATATCGTTCCAGTTCTCCGTGTTGTTCTGTATCTTGGACAACGCGGCCTTCTTCCTGTCGTCGCTCCTCTTGCTCGCGTCCAGCGCCGCAGCTTGTCCTTGCTTTCGCAATGCTGCCTGGTACGCTCTTCTCTCCTCTTCACTCAACCCGTTGCCCAAGAAGTTGCGTTTGTGTTCAGCAGTGTCGTCCACAATGTACGCGACATTCTTCTCAACCAGCAGGCGAGCCTCTTCTGGCATCAACTCCAGCGGCAAGCCGAGGAAAACATTCTGCTGCGAGGCTTGAGGCAACGTGCCCATCAGTACACCGCTGATGTTGTGTTCTCGGCGCAGATACGTGACATGATTGGCGTCATACAGCACAAATCGGTGCGCGAGCTTGAAGATGGGAATAGGCTCGGTGACAGTGGGAGTGGTGTTCGTTGCAGACATGTTGTGAGATATCTGGAAAATCTGGGCACTCGTCAGCTTTCAGCTCAGTGCATTCGAAGTTGTATGATGAAAGTGTCAAGGCTGTAGTGTATATCATAAAGAGCATAGCATTTTTTTTCTCGTCAATAGCGTGTAGCTTCAGGGGATTGACAGATTGTAAAAAGTATCTAATCATGTAAGAAGGTGATTGTGAAGGGGAGTGAACTTACCTGATGATCCTCAGCCCGTACCACGCAGGTCGAGCTCGTTGTTGGTTGTTCAGCTCATGATGTTGATGCAGGACGGGGTGAGCAAGCGTGGGCGGCTGTCGAATTCTGCTGAGGCAGGCACGAGGCGCGAGAACGGACCCACTTTTCGCTTGGCACTTGCGGACTCCAATTTTCTCTCCTCCGAGCTCCCTGAACTTCACCTTCACAACAACAACATCAACACTGCCGCCTTCGACAATGGCTGTGCGTCCGGTCGACCCTGGATGAACCGAAGCGCATCGCTGAGGCGATGAACTCAGCTCTCCACATTTTCGAGTCCCCGCTGTCCGTGTTGGCTGCGAGGCGACAGATACCTATCTCCCACCCGCGAAGCTGAAATTGAGCTCCAAGATGCAAGTGAGGTACACGGCACAGGCACAATAATGCTTCTGCTGAAGTGATCCGAGTGAGTTCTCGCCTCCCCTCCTGCTCCCTTCACCTGATGAATTCTTCACAATTATGTTCCGGTGATTCTCATGATCCAAGAACAAAACATGCATCACCATCTGATCTTCCTCCCAATGGTCTTCTTGCAGCACACAATACAACTGTGTCGAGCTTGACTAACAGGAACAGCGCAACTGTTCGAGGCTCGCACCACCCTCGCGGCAATGGACGAGCGTCGCACATTATCCGCCGATCACAAGGTATGTCAGCTTTCTGTCTTCGTCCCACCCGCTTTCATGATGAATGGTTTCTTCCAGTTCTGCTACTGAACTACCATGTCGATAATAAACCATCTTACCAAATTTTGTCTGATCTCAGCGATCTCAACCTATGCTCTAATTGTCAATTTCAGCATGGGCACATTCTGACTTCGCTCACAGCAAGCCTCACTGCGGACTCCGTTCTGTTTAGTACGCACCTTCACTTGCTCAATGCTGCTTGCAACTCCTACGCGACCAAGGTAAGCTTCAGCAGTCTTCCTTACCCACCTCCTTGCAAAGATGACACCTAGTCTATCCATTCAACGAACTTGGTGTAGCCAAGTCTGCCGAGTCGTCCTCCCTATACCGTACCAACGAAGCTTCGGCTGAATTGGGAGGATCGGTTGTGGAGTTGTGGCAGCGGGTGAGGCCTCGGCTGAGCTTGCAGCTGCGTGATATGACTTCAGAGCATCAGACCGTGTCATTCGTCTTGGGTGACATTGGCGAGATGCCGGCGGGCGGGCATGCGTAAAACCGGCTTTTCTGAGTCCTTTCGTGATGCAGCATTCACTTACTTGACTACGTTGCAGCGCAACTGCTGACGACCGATCAGCTCAGGAATCTGGAGAAAGTGCCGCAGCTCGTGCGCAGCTCTGAGCCGTCCCTCGACAGCTTTGACGAAGAGCACACCGCGACCAATCTCGTTGTTGATGACCTAGTCAATCTGATTTTGATACCGGATGTCCAAAGCGACCGCTCAACTTCTGGATGGCATACCGCAAATACTACAGCAGAGTGCTCGCACCACACTCAGCAAGCGATCTCCGGCCGCCTGGCTCAGTCGTGGAAAGCAGATCTTTTCGCGGCAATCTGTCGCTGGTAGATGGAGCATGTGGTAGCGACCAACTTTCCAGGCCAACTCGATGCGAACAACTAGCTCTACAACATGCTTGTTGGCGTGCAGCTCAACTTCGGCACCAACACAACGTAGTATGAGACCACTGCTCCTCAGTTGGTGACCTTCGACGGCGCTGAGCTCTACATCAGTGCTTTCGGCGAGCCATGGGCGTCGCTCAACATCTAGTATCAGCAGCCATATGAGAATGGCTGGCGTATCGGAGCCACGGCCGTCCGGGCGGCGGCGCGTGATGCTGAGCTCCGCGCTTCTCGAAAGCGACAACACGGTCGAACAAGTGCATTGCGCGCAGCTTAATAACCAGAACTTTTGATTCCTGATCTCATCTCTTCTTTCCATCTGATTCTCAAACTTCCCACGTGGCTGTCATCTGAAAGCGCGAGGCGGCTGGGCGGTTGTGGCGTGCACCATGATCGTCCTGCAGGCCGCGTGTCTCTAAAAATGTCCAGCCTGAATTTCAACAGGAGATTGACTCGAGCTGGGCGTGCTGTTCCCCGTCGAAGCTGCTGTGGATGTTCGACGTGAGGTAGATAGCCATAGCACGCGCAATGTTCGTCTCATGCAACTTGAAACGTTCAGCCAGTGGTGTACGTGAAACACGACAGGGGTCGCTAGTTAGAGTTCGTCTCCCGCGCTTCTCCCTTCGAATAATCGCTGCGCAAGCAGACACGACACCTCAATCTCCACCTCCGCAACACCTCCGCAACCTCAGCACACTTCGTCACTCGCTCGCCGTGCCTCGCTCTGCTACGAATACCCTGCTGTGACTGTCCACACCATACCTGCGCGGTGGTTGAGCAGCGAGCCCCGACGACACGTTTCAGCGAGAGTGGGAATAAATCGCCGGCCGATCGAACGAACCAGGGAGCGAACACCAAAGGAGACGCCCACAACAATCCGTCCCACCTCCTCACGCAACCTCTCCAACCATCTACGACCCCTTCTACCAACGATATCACGACCAACGACCACGCCATCGTGGCTACGGGGCTTCGAGCTGGCTTCGCGTAAGCTCCACAGCTCGCCGGCCACATGTTGCCCATATATACCAAGTCGGATCATCACGAGAAGATGAATCGACACCCTTTTGGCAATGGCCAGCCCAAGGGCTCTGGTGCATATCCCATAGGCGGAGGTGGGCGAAGAGGGAGCGCTTTCAATATCAGGCCTGACAAATACGACAAATACCAGCCGCGATCAATACGGGGAAGGAGGCGTAAAGCAGCAATGCGGGTCGGCGGAGGAGTAGCATTGTTCTTCCTTCTACTCACATTCCTCTTCCCCTCACTACGACCGGCAGGGCTCTTCGGTGGACTGGGGCTGGCAATCTGGGGCGGCGGAGAAGAGTTCAACATTGAGACGGTGCGATACTACGACTTGGCCAATGTTGGCGGAACATCAAAAGGTTGGGAAAGAGAAGAGCGAATACTACTTTGTGCTCCTCTGCGAGATGCAGCGCCGCACATGCCCATGTTCTTCTCGCATCTACGGAACCTGACATACCCGCACCACCTCATCGACCTGGCATTCCTGGTCGGAGACAGCAAGGATAACACATTGAACATCCTTTCGGATATGCTGGCGGAACTGCAAGCAAGCGATGAGCCCAAGATGGCATTCGGCGAGATTTCCGTCATCGAGAAGGATTTCGGACAAAAAGTCAACCAAGATGTGGAGAGCCGACACGGCTTCGCAGCGCAGGCCAGCCGGAGAAAGAGCATGGCGCAGGCACGTAATTGGCTCCTTTCTGCTGCATTGCGGCCCACACACAGCTGGGTGTACTGGCGAGATGTCGATGTCGAAACGGCACCATTCACGATTTTGGAGGATTTGATGAGACATAACAAGGATGTCATTGTGCCGAACGTGTGGAGACCGCTGCCAGATTGGCTGGGAGGAGAGCAGCCTTACGATTTGAACAGCTGGCAGGAGTCGGAGACTGCTTTGGCACTTGCGGATACGCTGGACGAAGATGCCGTGATTGTCGAGGGTTACGCAGAGTATGCCACCTGGAGACCTCATTTGGCATATCTTCGAGACCCATATGGCGACCCAGATATGGAAATGGAGATTGACGGCGTGGGAGGTGTATCCATTCTGGCGAAAGCAAAGGTCTTCAGAAGTGGCGTTCACTTCCCAGCGTTCTCCTTCGAGAAGCATGCGGAGACTGAAGGATTTGGCAAGGTGAGCTGCAGTGCTGCAGAAAGGCATTTGGCATATACTGACTTTGCTCCAGATGGCCAAGCGAATGGGCTACTCCGTAGTCGGTCTGCCACATTACACCATTTGGCATTTGTACGAGCCCTCAGTAGACGACATCCGACACATGGAAGAGATGGAACAAGAGCGAAAACAGCGAGAACAAGAAGAGAAAGAGAAGCAGGAACGCCTTGATAAGATCAACAGCCAGTTTGAGGTGGGCTCGTCGCAGTGGGAGAAGGACAAGGAAGCCATCCAAGGCGCGACAAAAGAAGCAGCAGCGAAAGAGCAGGCCGTCTTAGAGGCGAAGAAGAAAGCGAAAGCAGATGAAGTGTAAGTGGAAAATGGAGAACGATCGAACTGTTGAGAGAGGCGAGAGAGTTGACGTTGTTACGATTACGTGTGAGCAGGGGCAGAAAGTTCGCTAACAAGTTCGCCTTGCAACAGAAGCAAAGAGTCGAAGACGAAGAAGGAGCAGACTCATGACGATAAGGACGCGAAGGACTCTTCATCAGAGGTAAAGCAAAATCCTTCTCCTCAACAGAAAGCCGATGGCCAGCCGGCAAATCACCCCGAAGAGGCCAAACGACAAAAAGCAGTAAAGGACTCTGATGGCGACAAACCTGTCGCCAAAGCCGACACACCCAAGGACGAAACGGAAGCGGATATGCCGAAGAAGCCTGCGCAACGATGAGGTTAATCCTTTCAGCAATACGGCCTTACTGATGTCCGCTTCATCCTCCGGAACGCGCTATGCTACGTCGACCAGTGAGATATGGCACGAACGCCATGTCTACTTTGATCCGTGCTTAGGCGCGTTCTGCGCATTTGCTTTTTGTTGTGCTCGTCTTTTCTTCTTTGCTTCACAAAAGAGCTTCGTGTTATTGTCGCGGCGAGAATGTTTGATTCTGACTCGAGCTCTTTTGCATTTTGTCCTGCAGGTTGAAGATCATATTTCCGACGACGAGAAGACTTCATCGTCTCAGGATCGAAACGCGGGAAAGAGTGACAAGGGTCAGAGGCCTCCGGCAAAGTCAAGGACGAATGAGAAGGGAAAGAAGAGGCCGCAGCAGCAGCGTGGGTCTTCCGCCAGAAAGTCCGAGCAAGACTCCGGAAGAGTCGCTAGTGCTGGAGAAGAGGAGGTTGGAGATGGGGACGACTCGACGAAGTTCAAGCAAGAAGTCCGCGATCTGTCTCCAATGAAGCGAAAGTCGATGCAAAATGCGGGTGTGGGATTGACTGGTGACCGGAAGGCTGCCGCTTTTGAGAGCACGATTCAGAGGCATTTGCAGAAGGGTAAGGGTGGAACGAAGTAGTTTGCCTCGACTCACCGACATGGCATGGAGCAGTTGAAGTGCTGCAATTTGGCAGCTGATTGTTGGACGCGGAGTACTAGCGACCGTGATCACACAGCGGCGGAGTTCTGATTGATGCGGTTCATTGTGGAGAGGAACATATTACGGTTTTCTGCATCATATTCTGGGGGCGTTCCTGGGCGCGCAAAGATAGCGTGGATGACCCACAAAAATAGAGCTTCTAGGAGAAAAGGGGCATTGACGAGATCAAGGATATTGACTGTCCTCAGTTCGGTGTAGCAATATGTATCAATTGGCATGGGAATGTTCCAACAACGGGTCTGCTCTTTAATCACTCATTTTTGGTCATGGTTTTGTGGCATCACGGAAGTCACTGACGAGTGTCTATGAGCAGGTGCGGCCGCAGCTTAAAAATGACATCTTGAAGCACGAATTACTCTCTTCCGCCATCAGAGCATCTTGAACAACATCGAGGTAAGCCAGACGCGATGCACGCTCAAGGCTGTTGGACAGCGATGTATTGATGGCAGTTCGACGTAACTAAACCACACATGCGAGAGCGGAAGAGTCACACTCCATTTCCTGTTCGAGACGCACAAAACACCCGCTTCGAAAAGCAGTGCTATCGATCCTCCACCCATCAGACCGGTGGCGCTATTCTTCGAGAACTCATGTCCACGCATTTTTCACGATGGCTTTCGTGGCCTTCGTGAATCATCGAGTATCGTGGACTTCCATAAAGACCCTTTGAGACGAATCCCAAGGTCAAGCTTTTCTGGTAGACATTTTGAGGTTTGCTTCGCGGAATGCTAGCTCCTATTTTGCCTTTCAGTGGGGTCCTACCGTGCTGATACTAGGAAGGCCATCTTTCCAATTTTTTGGCCGGATTCGATGTGTTGGGAGTCAGAAAGACGCTTTTGTATACTCGAGATGGTGCTGGGAGACTACTGTTTGGCCCTGAAAGACACAGCAAACAAGTCAGTTTATCAGAGACAGAGAAGGTACACGTAGACAGGCATGCTTTCTTGCTTGACTTTGCTGACAGTTGATTCTGCAGACTGCGTATACTTCTTGACTAATGTACCTCCAGACTTCACGCAGTACTGCTGACGATCCAAGTTGTCTACGTCTCGGGCCAACTTTCCGGCTCCGAACATACCAATGCTGGATGGATATCTCGACCATCGATATTCGTAACACCCCGCTCAAGTGCTCTCGCATGAGTGAACGAAACAATGGAAGAGACAAATATCTTTTCATTCGCGCATCATCAAATTCTGCCGCGCTTCGTGGTTATTTCATGACGCGCAAGAAGGCATCATGGGTCGCGATCCTCAAGACATGAATATTTCGCTGCACAGAGTCACAACTCCTAGTCCAATCTCGTCGAAGTTCTTTCCTGGGGTGCATCAGGGACTAGCATACGCACAGCAATATAACAATGTCAGGCTACGGACGAGTGGCTTTGTTCTTGTGCAGACTATACTTTGTCTTTTTCTTGGCGAGCAAGGTGAACACGACATGCCGGATTGGGCTATTCACCTGGAGCACACCCAATGAACAAAGGACGCATTCCGCCAGCAATGCCGCGATTCACTACTCTACCTCCGCTTGGGTCTTATAAACAACAAATTTTGAACACCGCACGAAGTCATTCGATTCCGTTCTTTGAAGCGGTAATGAGCGACCGCTGTAGATTATACGAGTCGCCAGACATTCGAACACCAGCGTACCAAGCTTCATCACAGCCGAACGAGAGTAGCACCATCTGCGGCCGACCTCTTTGCTGGACTCGAGTCTCTGCCCCAAAAATCCCTCACGAACAATCAACGTGAAGATGCCGAAGCCGACCTGGCAGATTGAAGAGCGACGCACTCTATTCGTTCTGAAAGTCGTCCTGGGCCTCAGTGACGATGAATCCCATGATCTCATGGGCCGTATCTTCGGCGAAATATGGCGCAACGCAACAGATCCTCCACGCAAAAAGTATGGAGTCAATGACCTCCGAGACGAAGTCAAGTTTCGTTGGTCTGCCGGAAAACGACACCACCACTGGAACACGATCGATCCGGAAGGTGGGCCCAGCGACGACGAACAGACGGCACAAACAAGCACACTCAGCACGATTGTTTCTGCCGCACAGCAGACGGACAAGGTCAATTGGCTCCTGACAAACGACAAGGGCAACATGACGAGACAACTGAGTGTCATTCCAATCCCTGATGCTGCAAGCCGGCCGGATTACCAACGAGACCCAGCAACGTTCGACCGCAACTTCTACAGCGGCGAATACAAAGCTCCCAAACGCAAGCAGGGAAGTCCGGCAAGTGGATCGCGAAAACACCTCTCACCGAGCAAACAGCCAACCACGCAGCGCTCTGATCCCAACACAACTACGGACAGGCTTGGCTCCACTCTACCACGAAGTATCGGACCAACAGTCGACATGAAGAGACCAGGCCCTCTTGAGGACTGGACATGCTGGCACGTCGATATGGTCCACGAAAAGTGGTATCTGAGACGACAACAACAGCTGGAATCAGGAGCTAACCTGGCGGGCGACGAAGTGCCGGAGTACATCTTCGAGGACTGTGGGACACGGCAATTTGGTGGCCAGCTGGTCCGCATCTACAACACTTCCAGTACGATCAAGTTCGAGGACGCGCTGGTATGTCCAAGTGCAGTGTGCGATCAATGCACTGGACTGAACAACTTGGAGGACAAGCGTATTGCAGACCTGGTGCCTGGAGTTGAGGTTCCAGATGGGCCAACCAAGGGGTTGCCGTTCGTTCACAGAAAGCGAGACGTCAAGCTCGCCTTTGGTGGATCAGAGCCGCTTGTTTTCAACCCGTCGAAGGACATCGACTATCAACCAATTATTCTCCCCGAGCGAACGAAGCTATACAAGGTACGCTGCATGGTCAGGACGAAGAAGCGGGATCAGGTGATTGAGAGAGACGTCAAGGTTCTTGGATGCGTGCCTGAGTATTGTGAGGTTTGCAACCCAGAGCTGGCGCAGGCCCGTGAAGCTGAGAAAGCTGCCAGAGCGCAAGACGATGTTGGAGCAACACAAGGAGAAGAAGACGAAGAAATGTCGGACAGTGCGGAGGAGCATGGCGATGATGATATCGATGAGCCAGCCAAGAGCGACTCAGACGACAGCGATTACGGGGGCTCAGCGCGGAAGAAGCGTCGCGGCAAGGCGAAGAAAGCGCCGTCCAACAGGGTATTCGCAGGGAGATAGACCTTTTGCTTTCACCTTCAGGCAAGCTCATCAATCAAACGTATGGCTCTTTCCCAGACTCTCGTTGCCCGTAACAATTGTCATCTCAATGCTCGCCGTCTTGTGTTTGGTAGTCCTTGATCTTTGAGCAGTTGCCTCGAAGGGTTTGTTGTCTTGAGACTGTTGTGCTGTCCTCAGAATGAGTGACAAACACCTGCAAGTCTTAGTACTTTGTTCAGTGATTTCTGTGCCAGCAAACACTTTTTCCGCACTTATTGTGGGCATATTCGCAGTGAAGCTACGCTGATTGTAGTGTTTTCCTTCCTCTACTCAGCCCCTGAATTCAGTACTCATCGAAACTCGGCCAAATACATGCTTTCTGAAAGCTTCTGTTTACAAAATAAATCACAGCATACTGTATACAAGACTATCAGCACCGCAGTGACCACTGAAGTGGTGTAGTGGGTCAGTGAACAGACTTTTTGCCGTCGGCCCGTCAGGATTTCTCTCGAGTGAATGGCCACTCCATCGATACAGAAGGCCAGCTTGCCGACCAGATCACATCTATCACTCGAACTCGACGACTACGACTCACTAGATCTGGACACTGACTTGATCACCGCTCTACAAGCCCTACACATTATGGGAGGACCCACGTGGAAGATTGAGGAGCGCCGCGATTTGTTGCGCATGCGCACCGACTACGACTTGACTGATGATCAAGTCCATGATTTGATTGGCCGTATCTACGGGGAGGCCTGGCGTACCAGCAGTCCACAACGCAAGAAGTACACGATCAAGGACATTCGAGACGGTGGGTTCTTCAAGGGTGTTTCGAGTTCGAGTCCCTCATACTGACACACTTTGCCAATAGAAATCAGTTCTCGATGGAAAGCCGGCCACCGCCACGGCCACTACGAGACCATCGATCCGGAAGACGGTGTTTACGATGCCAATGAGACCAACGAGCGTACACTCTCGGACCAGCGCATTCGAAATGCTGCACAGCAGACTGGCGGCTCCAACTGGCTGCGCGAGGATGGACAGGGGGCATTGCCAACGCCAAACACGGCAATACCTCTCCACCCGAAGCCAGCGCCTTACCGTCGAGATCCGGCCTCTTTTGCTGCTGCTTTCGCTACTGAGCAGGCTCAGAAGGCTGTAGGGCGAGCGGCGCAGCCAGCGACCGCTACAGGAGGTCAGGATTCGACTACCACTGGACGTCCTCGTCGAGCTGCTACGGTAAGGTCGTCTACAACCTCAGCCGCTCCTTCGCAGTCCACGACAGCAGCTACGTCAAGCAGGCGGCGAGCTGCTCAGGACATAACGACCCCCATACCTTCGAGTCAGGCTGCTCAGTCCACTGTGCAGCCAGCAACGAGCACTTCCACGCGCCCTGGCCGCAATCCCGCGGTCCGCGCTTCCCAGAAACTCGAAATGATTCACAGCCAAGACGTCGACATTGAAGACGACCGTCTCACGCTGCCTGCTAATCGGACTGTCAAGATAGTCGACAAGTCATCCGCCATTTACAAGCATGGTGGCAAACTCATCCACGTCTGGAATCCTCGTCGTCAGCGCTTCGACGATCTGATCCGCTGCGATGGCGACGTGTGCAACAAATGCAACGACTGCGGCAGATCCGGTGGGCTGGCGATCAAGATCCGTCGCAGCCCTACCGATGGGTTGCCTTTCGTTCACTTGGGCCAGAACAGCATTCAGAATGGCAGTGGCGAGTATATCTTCAGCCATACGGGCGCTCCATCGACGGCTGAGTTCACAGTGCCACCTCATAGGCACACCACGAAGGTTGAGATATGGTGTAGAAGCGGAGGAGAGGATATGCGAGTGACTGTTCTCATATGTGTGGCTGAGCGATGCTCCCTCTGCAGTCCAGCTACCTTCAAGCGCGATGGTGGAGATATGGACTACCACAAGGATGGTGGATTCTACGGCGAGAACGAAGTGGTTGAGTCCGATGAGGAGGAGACCGATTGGACCGATACTGACGAAGACGAGGCTGATGGGTTGCTTGACGAGACCGGGAGCGCAGATGCTGGCGACGCAGCCAGCGCGGCGGACGAGGATGGAATGGCAGTCGATGAGGAAGACTGGGCATAATACCCGATACTGTCTACGCAGTACTTCGGTCTGGCTTCGTGAAGGAATTGCTATTAGCCTTGAGCCGATAATAGCAGATGCAATGAGGTACATCCGTAGCATTAATCACGCGATGTTCGTAGCGGCCGCATGTCAAGGCTAATAAATGGTAGACACCAGGGAGGTTCTCAAACCGAACAAACCAGGATGAAGAGAGCTCTACTTGTTTCTGAAGTTTTGTGATAGCTGCTGGATGCCTTCAATGCCTCGGATGTCCTGAACGTCCTGGATGTCCTGGATGCCCTGAATGCCCTGGATGCCCTGGACGCACTGGACGCACTGGATGCTTTGAGTGCTGTAGATCCCACTCACATCGATTCGTACTGCAACACACATCGAATGCATGCCTGTACAGCATCTGACGGTCGTGTGCCTCTCGACAATTCCGGTGCCTAGCCGCAGCTTCTGCTTGTTCAACCCTAACAAACACAATTGTCTGTCAAGTAACGTGAGAGCAATGCCAGATTTTCGCTTCTGTTTCTCAGTTCCAGACATATTACAGCTTTCCCGTGGAGTCGACTCAATGAACCCAACACTTCTCTTCCATGAATCACACAAGCTGTACGTTCCCCATCTTTGTTGAGCGCGAAAAGCTTGTGTTACATAGCGTGAGGCTGGTCAGCTGTTAGGGACAAGCATAGCGGCGGCCTAGCGTGTGCCTGTAGCCTCTGAGTGGCTGTGCGGATTCGGCACTGGTAAATTGACTTTTTCCCCGGAACCTTCTGAAGTGAATGCACAATTCTCGGGCCGCCTTTGTTTCTTGCCGGCAACGAGACTGACCAGCTTGGAGATAGACACAACGACTTCACTGCATTTCCTCAACTCCATAACACCTGCATACCGGTCGATCACACACCACCGTCATTATGGGTCGGCCAGCCTGGCACATTGAGGAGCGCCGGGATAATTTGTGGATGCATACCGAGACCGATCTCGACAAATTTCAGATCCACGACATCATGGGGCGCATCTATGGCGAGGTCTGGCGCAATTCAGCCCGGAGGAAGTACACTGTGAAGGACATCCACGATGGTAAGCACAACTCGGTTTCTGTAGCGGCGTCTCCTCTGACTAGTGACAGAGAGCATGTCTCGCTGGAAGAAGGGACATCGTCACGACCACTACCGCATCATCGATCCAGAGAGCGGTGTTTACGATACCGAAGAAACGGACGCTCGCAACAATACGAGAAATCGCGTCACCGCTGCGGCAGCTCAGGCTCACGGAAGTAACTGGCTCAAGGAGGATAACAATGGCGTTTTGGCATCGCCAACTGCTCTCATTGCTTTCAATCTGGTGGCGGTGCCATACGTCCGTGACCCAAGCACATTTGACGCAGCATTCGCTAGAGCGAATCGAACCGGGTTGCCCGCCAAAATAACAGGAGGTGGTCAGGCCCCCTCTGAGGCACATTCTGCTGGATCTTTGACTCAAACACGATCATGCCGCAAGCGAAAGGCTCCAGTTTCAAGCTCTCAAGTGACGCCAAAGCGATCGACTACTGCCCACAGCTCGCCAATCGATGACGACGGAAGCACGGAAACCAGCAGCGATGATGAGTCGGAACACGGTGCAGAAGAGGAGTCAGTGGACGAGGATCTGAGTGGCGAGCCAGAGCGCGAGCGGGCAGGAGGCAAAGACTGGTGATTTCTCTTGGGCGGCGAAGATGGAGAGCGCCCTTACGAGCCTTTCGCAGACGAGAAGCCGGCTGACTGGCCTTCAGAGGAAAATCCACCACCCACAACGCATGCAAGGCTGTGTTACAGGGGTTGGTGAGGATTGAGCGACGCCTCCGCAACCGGAAGTCCTTGTACAATATTGAATAGCTAGCGTCCATCTATCCAAGGGGCGCAACAAAAGTTTCAGTTGTTGGCAGAAATTTATCAAGACCAACAAATGTTGTCTTGTGTGAATCTAAGAATGTAGATGCGTGTGAAAAGTCAATGTGAGGCCGTGATTTGTCCTCTGATTGGCAGGTAGAAAGAGGGAGGCTGGCAACAACCCTGTCCAGCAAGTGAAGTTGAACGCCAAGAAACGTTCGCTCAATTCCCTGCACCTCATCAGATTGCGCTTCTGCAGCTTTTCTCCCATCACCACGACGAATCACCCACATCCACATGATCCGACCCAAAGACAAGCTGGATAGACAAATTTCAGACAACACTTAAGCGCGCCGCGCAGAAATGAAGCAATCCAGCAGCGTTTCCGAGAATGGCGACAAATGCCGCACGGACAGTTTCATATGTCAGCCAACAGAACGTGGAGTGGCATCAACACAATGGAGCCTGATTCAAGACGATGTACAACTCGAAAACCACGCAGCTGAAAGGCAGTCGACCACAGGGACGGACCTGCACCTCGCAGAAATTGACCCTCCCATAGGCCAGCTGCCACCTGGTTGGAACTCCTTCCACGATTCCGGCACCAGAAAAGATTACTATGTCAGTCCGACAGGTCATGTGCAATGGCAACATCCGCTGCAAGGTCCGCCGCCGCCTCCACTTCCACAAGTCACCGGATCAGAAGTTGCTCGATCATCTATTGAAGCAGCCTCAGTGATACATAATGAGGAGGCCCAATTGCCGCCGCAGCCCACGAATCACAGCAAGCGCAAGCGAAATGAAGACGAAATTGAGGAGACCTCCGCTCATTCCACATTATCCAGGCAAAATCTAGAAGGCAGCTCGGTGTCCAGCACTCCGGAGCAAACGACCGGCACGCCACGCCATTTTCGCAGTAGCTCGAACGGCGCTGCCATGCCGCCAACGCGCAGTGACACCACTGAGGAACAATTCGCAGCTGAAGCCGGGAAATCGCGGTCACATGGTCACGTCCGCGACATGCTACCTACCTTGGTTAGCCTCGTTGAGCACAACAGTGAGGAACTTGACGGGCAGCAGTCGGCACAAGCCGGGGCTGAAGAGCGTGAAGATGCTTCAGAAGACAATGATTCGAACATCGTCGTCATTCTCGAGCGCGAGCAGCCTATGACAAAGAAAGAGAGGGAGGAGAAGCAGGAAGAGATTCGTCGGCGGAAACGCGAGCGAGAGCGCGAGCAGATGAAGACTAATGTGGCAAGAACTGAAGTTAAAAAGGCGATTGATGAGCAGAATCGCAAGCGAGCACGTAGAGAGCGTAAAGAGCGTAAAGCGATGTACAAGGCAAAGGCTAAGGCCGAGCGCATCCAAGAGCAAAAGGAGAGGGAATTGGCAAGGCGCGAGGCCGAAGCCAAAGATCCTTCCCTCAAACAGAAGCGCCTCCAAGAAGCAGAAGAGAAGAGGATTGTAAGGGCCGCGGCCAAAACCGAAGAACTCAGGAAGAAGCACATTCGCAAAAGGAGGCAGGAGGAGGAGAGAAAAGCGGCAATGGCTGCCGCTCAAGCTGAAAGTCTTAGACTGAAGCGCATCCAAGAGCGCGGCGAGAGGAGACAGGCTCGAGCATCGGTTAATTGGCAGGCTGACTGAAGTTGGAAGACAATCAAAGGCGAAGAGTCTTGATTATCAAAGAATGGGAACGCAATTCTGTGCTGAACAAAGAGCGACTTTACAACGCGAGACATCGGATATGAAGATGTCTTTTGAATGAGCGGACGATTGCCGGAAGTCAAAATCGCCAATGGAGCTCTCGTGGCATCCATCGGCAATGTGTGGCCAATTCAGAAGTTGCTGCCATCTTTCATCGTTTGGTGAAAGTGCCACTATGTTAGACCTTGTTGCGGTTCGGAACAGACAACATCTTACTTCTCTGGCTCGACCGCTCTTCGATAGGCTGTAGCAGGCGCTACATTATAGTTCCGAGACCATATTCGGACAGATACTGCTCGAAGAATGTGTCTTCTTCTATGCTGCTCCAACTTTTGCCATTACTTCACGCCAAGGTTCTTCGAGGACCCTTCTATGTGCGCGGCGCGCAGTCCTGCTGATCAACCCTCGAGCCACTCAGACACAGTTCGTGGCCCGCGGATCACTTTCACTCGTGAAGTGAAGCGACGCAGAACGTTCTGCATGGTTCCCGAACAAACAACGCCAAGAAACCTGACTGTCACTCTTCCTTTTCTTCGGCTCGAGCTCCCCAGGCCTTGATCCCAAAATTATGACCACAAACATGACCAGAGGCAAAGGCAAAGGCCAAGGAGGCAGTCAGACTGTGCGCGTGAGTTGCCAGCGCTGTACGCAATTGAGCCTGTTCTGCGACGCCCCTGGCAGCTGTACAGAATGCCGCAAGAGAGGCTACAACTGCAGTTCGGCGGGCAATGAGGTACCAGCAAAGCGAAAGACTGCAGCCGGAGGCAATCCTCGAGTTCCAGATCGTTTTGGGGGAAGATTCGAGTCAAGTCGCTTCATTCGCCAATCACCACCAACCGCTCCTCCACCTGCAGGACAGCTGCCGCAAGGATGGCAGTGCTTCCACGATTCCGAGGCCAACAGAGACTACTATGTCAGTCCCACGGGACACATTCAATGGGAGCACCCTCTGCAGGGCCCAACTCCTCCTCCACTGCCGCAGTCCTTCCCCTCTCAAGCTCGAGGATTCCCAGTGGGGACAGTGGGAGCCGCAGACATGAACGGCGGCCTTCGCCACCCGTCGCAAGACAACAAACGCAAGCGAGGAGAAGAAGACGTTCGAGAACTTCCAGCTCCCTTCAGAAAACGCGCGTATGGTATCGAAAAGAGCACAAACTCCCGTCCCGTAGTCTAAAGATTTCCCATACAGCCTCGTATGAACATCGACTCGGCTGCTGGTGCACCACCTAGTGGGCCACGCAGCATGAGACAATCTCTATCGAGAGGTGAATTCTTGGGCGGTTTTCGGTGTACCGGAGGACCCGCGAGAGGCCGTCCAGGCGGCTTGCAGCGTGGGTCACGGACCACGACAGGCTTCCCATTCAACAGGAGCGAAGAGGCGCTGCCTACTCAGGCCCCATATGGTGCGGTAGAAGGCTCGCAAGAGGCGCCTGAACAGACCCAAACAGAGACATACGACGAGGATATCAAGACAGAGGAGGAAGCCGCTGCCGATGAGCAGCAGCTGGTGAAGACCGAGGAATCGGTGAAGGAAGAGGAGCCGCGCGATTCTGGCTTGAGGTCTCGCAGCAAGGACTAGAATGAGAGATGCGACGGGGTCAAGAACTGAGCTAAGTATTGAACACTGGATGGAAGATGTTATCTCCACAATGGAGAACAGCCGAGTCCCTTCGTGGAACGTCGCGTTTGATACCGCACGCTCCGAATGGATACCTGACATGGAGTGCAATGACATCTGTTCAAATGGCGAAGAGAGGCGGATCGAGTACAGTATCAACTATCAGGTCCGCTAGCTAGAGATCCATCATTCACCAAATGGCAGACTTTCTCGACCAGATGGACTGTGGATTTGCCTTTCTTCCGGTTTGACTAAGTGAAACTGTGGCCCCTGCTGAATAGAGGAAGAGACCAGGGCATGTGGTTAGTCATTCCAGAATGTTTGACAGTCCGCCATACTCTTCATAGGCCCGACACTCTTGTTGGAGAAGCGATGTGCTCCCGAAGATCTTCGTAATCGCATGTTACGACCTCGTCTACGACATGGTCGTGAACCGTCTTGACAGCACGTGACCCTGCGTGTGTGTCGCGGTACGGCACGTTCCGCGACCGCGTTTCCTGTATTTAGTCGCGCGTTCTCTCGCGCTCTTCTTAGATACTCGTCTTACGACTTCTATTCTACTATAATACTATATACTATTATACTTTATAAAACTAATCTATATAACTAAGTTTATATAGTATATAGTTTATATAGTAAGTCGCTATAATAGAAGTATAATATTAATATTCGTAGAGAAATATAGTATAAATATAGTAGAGTATAATATTAAATATAACTTTCTTTTTTTTTCTATATATATATAGTTTTTAGTTATTATTCTTAATAATAGTAAAGCTAAGTAGTACTAGTAGCGAGACTAGCTACTACTACTTCTTCTATATATTACTTATAAACGACTATAATAGATTATAAACTTAAAGCTATAATCTAGATAGTATATTCTTTTAATACTTAAAAGCTATTATAAAATAATACTCTACTAGGTTTATCTACGAGTTATATATATTAGTTCTTATATAC
>JAASFF010001671.1:517586-534684 GCA_013365195.1 Cercospora citrullina | reverse complement strand
CGCCCTTAGACCGCGAGGGCGCGCCGCCGAATAGGGAATAGCGCGACCGCGAAGGTCTGTGCCCACTGAGACTAGGCTGCTTCGGCAACACAAGATGGCGGACACGGCCACGTGCGAAGTGGTGCTTGCTGCTGTTTTAACAGCTTCATCCCGCCCTGCTCGTTTCTCTCTCAGCTCTCTGAGAGGCCTCCGCAACATCGCCGCCCGTGCAGCGACATCCCCACCGTTGAGTATCAATCCGCCAGCTCGTGCCCCAAAAATCTCGCTCCCGTCCACGTGGGATTGAGACTTTGGGCGAGGCTTGACGGACTTGCACGCGACCAAGGCACCTCAGCCACTCTGCGGCGCAGGAGACTCAAGCGAAGGCGTCATATTTGCAGAGAGAGCCACCTCTACTTCCACCCTCTGTGGGCCCGCAGCGCAGCATACCAAACACGAGCGGTTGCGCAGACCATGGTGGCCGCCGTGGCGAAGACTCCGGTCGAGGTACTGCCTTCTCATGCACGTCTTGCACCTTCGACAGCAACTGACTCGGGAAGCAGAAGGCCGAAGAACTCGCACGCGTGCGCAGCAATCAGAGGCGGAGGCGAGCTCGTGAGTACTCTCACAATCCATCCGAGGACGGGCACTGACTGCGAGCATCTAGGGCGCAAGGAATACGTCCAGGAACTGGAGGAGCGAGTCCGCTGCTCCGAAAGACGAGGCGTACAAGCCACGGCCGAAGTCCAAGCTGCAGCAAAAAAGATTGCCGCTGAGAATGCCTATCTCCGCCAGCTTCTGCAAAAGAATGGCATCTGGGATCCAGTTTTGACCAAGCCGGGATTCATGGAACTGCTGCCTATTGACGCACAGCATCGCGAGCGGACGAACCCACCACTGGCCGTGGCCAAGATGACTGGTCAACTTCAGACCATGAGCCCTCAGCCTTCACCCGTCGCTGATCCTGGCCTGGTGGGCAACTACGATGGGATGATGTCTACGCCTCCCGCCTCTCTTCCAGATGACACGTGCGAATCGCAGCACACGGATTTCGAAACCAGAGCAATCGAAAATTGGACCATGGCGCCAGATGCACCGGCCATCGAGGCTACAAATTTTCAGCTTCCGCTCCCGTCACAGCAAACGTATACCGGTGCCGGAGGGGCTACCAACGCCACAAATATGCCCGCCGCCTCGGTCGCCAGCTTCGATGCAGCGTACGGAGCGCCGACGTATGGTGACCCAACCTTCGCAGGCCTGCTAGCAACTGCATATCAGAGCGATCCGCCAGCCTCCATGTGGCCGACCGGGACTACCAGTGCCCATGAAGCAACGGGAATCCGCGCCATGGACCGCTCAATGCCGCAAGGAATTGGCTCCTCGGCATTTACAACAGCCGCGGAAGCACCAGCGGCCACGATGCCATTGCCACCATTCATCTCATCAGTCAATCACATGTTTGCAGCAATGCATCATCACAATCGGACGGATCATGATCCGCCACCTCTCAGCATCAGTCATGTCCAATGACAATGGTGCAAGCGCCAAAATGTCCTTGGCGTGGAGCAAGATCATAGGGCGGCTGTCGTTTCTCTTTTCTGTATCGTCCTTGCGATGATATGGAGGGAGCGAGAGCAGGGCGAGGCTCCCACCATTAGCGTGGAGCAAGATAGTAGGGCGCCTGTCGTGCAGCATCTGCTGTGGGTCGGGGTTGATTCGATCACCTTGTCTCGAGCGGAAGCTGAACGAGAGGAGGGCGAGGCTACCACATATGATAGCAACAATTACACAAACAACATCATGGGCTATCATGTTCGTGATGAGTATATAAATATGGGAATACATTGGAGTTTGATATTTCGCGCTTTACTTTCCACCTGCCAGCAATTGTATCCTCAGGCCCATTGACGTAGAGTGAGGCCACTGCTGAAGGATGGCACGAGTAGGAGAAAGACCTGACGTTATGGTGCTTCTGGGTCAGGCCATGGGCACACTGGACCATCAGCACCCGGTTCTGTAGATATGCTACTCGTCCAAGAGGGTCTGGCCAGACCAGCACGATGTGGTTAGTTCTTCACGAATTCGGTGACGGCAAGATTTTCTGTCATCGAGGTCGTGCAATCTGGAGAGCAGCATGTATGAAACGCGGAGGGCATTGCCGACAGTGCTGGCATGCACGACGTCCGTGTGCTGGCGGTGTCCGGGAATCGGACAGAAGAGCGAGATGCGGTCTTGCCCATGGGCAGATGTGTAGCTAAGGCCACGACTGGTGCCATTTCGACGCAGGGTCTACTCAGCATTTGATAGCGGCAGACCTTCACATGCGCTGAAAGCCGGGCGGTCGTGGCCCACGGAGACGTATGTCGGGATACATCTCGTGATGGGTGGGCTGACCGGGCATTCGACCTCTCGCGTTGGCGCCACGCAGGAGCACGCGAGCGTTTCTTATTTGAGCTCGCGGTCATAGGCTGCCTCGTGGGTGTTGACCTCTACGCCTCACTTGAAGAAATGCAGTCTTCACAAGAATATACACAAGGCACTTGAGGAAATGCAGTTGACGGAGGGAGTCATCCAGCCTCTGCGACACCTCTAGACCCACGCTCGCGCCTGTGTCCCTGCGACGTCACACCAATCGGAAGGCGGACCGCCGAAACCCAATGAGCACATCGCCCACCCACGACCAGTGCAGCAGCAGCAGCAGCGCAGTCACGAGGGACACGGAAGATCTGCTCGACTACATCGACTTTCTCGACGACTTTCCTCTGTGCCCGCAACAGCCCGTCTTTGGCGACCTTGATTCGTTCAGCTTTCCTGCCGACAGCGCCTGTGCATTCCTCGAACCGACCCCGCGAATAGCCGTTGCTGCACCACACCCACCAGCGTTCCCATTCCCTCCACCGCCAACACCGCCGACAACAGCATACACCCCGCCATTGCACATTCTCGGCCCGCACTCCGCCTACACACCTGCGGCAGCTGCAACATACCCGACAAAGGAAGGCGCGAGCCAGCAACCGACAAAGAGAAAGCGCGCCCTGCAGGCTCAGGACGCGCAACCCACACCTCCTGCCAAACGCCCTTGCTCGAACAGCAACAGCAGCAGCACGATGGCATTGAACCCGCACAAGCAGAACAAGGTCGACGTGAGCGTACGTCTTCGTCCAATCTCCTTACCAGTCCAGCCGAACCTCGTCCCGGATGTACTGATACCGCTGTGCGAATCACTGACCCCGTTCTGGCAGTCTCTCACCGAGGAGGAGCAGAAACTCTTCCGTCTGTATGGCAAACTCCCCAACAAAAAGGATCTGTTCAGCAAGAAGCTGCAGGAGCGAAAGTACTTTGACTCGGGCGACTATGCCATGAGCAAGGCCGGCAAGAGCGATGGCGCGAGCTTGGGTGGAGGTCTGGGAAGGGAGCATCCGACGTGAGTCTTCCGCAGTCCAAGAGCTCCCAGATTGCTGCGCACAAGACGAGAGTAGGCAGACGCTGACGGAACGGATATGCAGACCGGAGAACATCCCACATCTCTCTCAGCAGCAATCGGCAGGCACCCCTACCAGCGAGAGCGGACCTCGAGCCTCCATCTCTGGCGGTCCTACGTTGCATCCCACCACTTCGTCTGGCAATGGACAAATGGCAGGCTCGCCAGTCAAGGAAGCCAGCCACCTCCACCGCGGATCCAGTGTCGATGAAGACGATGTTCCAGAAGAGGTCAAGGCCGCAAAGGGAACAGAAAACAGCGAATCTTCTGCGATTCCGATACGGCAATAGAAGTATTGCCAGAATGGGAGTGACAAAGAGCGGAGCGCTACGATTCACACTGTTGTTCTTGGTAGTCGCGCGAAATTGAGTCGCATGTACCTGTATGACGTGGTTGATCACGAGACGGTAGAGATTCTGCATTTCAGGGGCCTGGAAGATGTTCGCACAAGAACCATGAGATAACGGATGGGGGACATGCTCAATGAGGAGTCCGGCGACTTTGTCATCGATTGACTGGGCTGTGCTGGGCCGAATTGTTGGGGGGAGAAACTATACTGACGGCGCAAGAGAGAGGGAATAGCGCACGCACAGTTCACGTCCTGTACGAACAAATGTTTTAACGATATCAATGAATCGCCTTTTTCCCTCTTCGCATGCTACCACTGTCCAATCGACACTGGCTGGGAATGGATATGAGACGAAGAGAAAGAGGTGTTGGTAGGTCATCACAAGTCTTCGATCGGCTATCATACACAAAGATCCAATCCGAGACTCTATGCCTCATCCGTAGTCATTTGCAGTCATTTCCACGTTAAAATGTCAATCCTTATCCAGCAGGCCCCTCTCGAGCCACTCTCACTCCATCGCAACCCCTCCATTCACATCTCCACTCTCAATACTCGACTCTCAACGAGTCCTCGGCCCCCTTCTTTCACCCTCGCCCCGACGCCCAATCTGCCTTTCTTCCTTCACTAGGAGCAAGAGGCTCAACATATCCGCCCAGACCCACTGTCATAGTCGAAGCGTTGTTTCGAAGCACTTGCTGGACTTTCTTCCGAGCGACACTGGCGTTTGAAGCGAGTGAAGAAATAGATGCCGGCTTGCTGTAGGTGCTGGCGGCTGACGACGTGGCGGCTTTGGGAAATTTTGAGGTTGGGAGATCTGGAGGAATCTCTGGCGCAGCGAGTGTCATCGCGACTCTTGGACGCAGTGGTGAGGGTGTCGGTGTTGGAGGGAGATGACGTTGCGAGGTATTGTGAAATGATGTTGAGAATGCTGGTGCTGTTGGCGGCGATAGCTGGGCCTTGTCGTTGGTGAAGAGATGTCGGAACTTCTCCATCTTTCGCTTTGGCGTCTGCTCTTCGTGGCTTGGTCTCTGCGCCTTCCTTTCCTCGTCCCTCGCTTCGTCCATTCGTTCGAAAATCTCGCGTATTGTCCATGCTTTGAGGACGAACCGTTCTGTGATGTGGCCTACGTTCGACACTTTGGGTAGTCGGCTGTCGTCTTCGTATGCGTTGTCCATTTCCCATACGGTGATGTGGATTTCGATAGGTGGAGGCTGGCATAGATACATTTTCCAGATACTTGAGTTGGGTCCAGGGAAGGTGGTGGCGTTCGTGAGAGAGCAGATCTCGTAACGCGAAAGTTCGCGGAGCTGCCATTCGAGAGATGGGGCGGAGATGTTATGGACTGATGGCATCGTTAATAGAGCGGGATTCGAGGAGCGGCTGAAGAAGGTCTGAGGCCGGTAGTAGCGGCCTTTCCAGGCGAAGACGATATTGTGATCTTCCTGAAGCAGTGAAGTCATTGTGTCGCATGGAAGGTTGTCATAGATCTGGTGAAGTTCGGATATCGTGCTACTGATCGTGACGAGGAAGGGGTTCAGTTTTGGCGTTTGCTGGCCGTGGTTGCCTGATGCAGGTGCGAGGTACAGCCGCTCCTTCCATTCTCGAGAAAATGTTATGGTATGACTCCAGCTCCTGCATACTCGTTGGCACGTGAGCAAATCATCCAGCGAGAGGTAGTCAAAGAAGCAGTCCAGCGCTCTGGGATTGCTGAGAATCCTTTCTTTGGCATACTTTCGCGCGACGTGGTGCTGCTTCGGTGAAGATATATCAAGAGGGGAAGAGAAGTTGGTCGTGTTGGGATTTGGGGGTGTCTTCATGCCGTTCATGCCGGAATTGAAAAGTGGTTGACTAATGATGAGCTTCGAGGAGGAGGCAGTGGAAGGCGAACTGCAAAAATTGCTGGAAGGAGTCTTCTGCGTGGCCCATGACTTCATGAAGAGCGTAAGGACGTTCAATGTGCGCTGAGCATGCGGACTCGGGGTTTGTGACTGCATAGCATGATCATGATCTCGTGTCAATGTCTGCGGCGTTCGTGGACCTGGCTTCTTTTGCTTCGATGAAGATTTCATGGGCATAGAACTGTAGCTCATGGAGAGCAATTGCGCGTTGAGGTGCTCCATTTGCGCTGACTGGTGATGAATACTGAAAGCGCACCTCTAGTCTTGGGTGTATGACGAAGATTGCTGTTCTGACACAGAAGGAAGAGAGTCGTGCGAGACTATGCATTGCCACTGAAGGAAGTGAACAACCAGTTACCTACATAATCCATGCTTTCTCAGCTGAGGGAGCACATGCCGACAGCCTGCATGTGAAAGCGAATCCAGCTTGTGATCCGTGTGTCCTGGCGAGTGAAGCACGAAGCTCATACTCGATGGCCTGCTGACGCGACACGAGCCATGGATTCCGAGAATCGCGGAAACAGCAGCTCACAACAAGCCAAGGATGTCTTTCTCAGCGTCGTTGGCGAGCAACTCCAGCATGCCTTTGGGTATGATTGGCTTGCCATCGGGGCCCTTGACATATTTGAACGGCATTTCGATGGTCTCATTGGCCATGATCTTGCCGTTTTCGTCTGTGATGGGGATTTCAGGACGGTCAATGTATTCAATCTCGCTGAGTTTCTCTGGTAGCATAGTCAGCGCAACGTAAAGGAGTGGAGAATTTAGACAGAGCTTACTGCCCTCCTGGACAACGATTCGAGTGGTTCGCACAGCAGTATCAGTTGTCATCTGCTCGGGCCCTAACCGACGCCCCGGAAATCCCAGCTTCCGTAGGTCACCAGTGCGATCTCTCGGAGGGTCGTCGCCAAGAATGCCGCCGAACAGAAATGTATCGAAGAGTGGTCCATCCTCTGGACTCAGATCCTTCTCTGCTTTAGGGTCAAGCAAGCAGACTTTCTGACGAGCTTCCTGGGATGGATAGATGGACTCTACTGTGCGCTCTGTGCGCTCGGCCTTGGGTATGACGAGCTTCTCAAACTTGTCGAATTCTGGTGTCAGTCCTGAGAGCAGGAATTTGTTTTCTGAGTTTCGGCTTTCCTCGGAGATGGCGTTGTACTCGAGAGCCTGCCAGTCTTCCAGTTCGGGATCGAGATGCTCAACGATATAGGTAGCCATCGTCAGCAGTTATACAGTCTCAAGTCTGAGGGTATGATGTATCTCGACAGCAAGCATAGATGTCTGCAATTGACGCATGTGAAGAAAGCTCGGCTTGACTTTTTTGTGGGACCGGAGTGGAGAGCGCGCCAATGGGAGAGCACAGAATAAGAATTCCGAGGTCGGCCAGTGGAATTTATACCAGCGCTAGACATTGTGTCTCTGCGGACGTGTGCTGCGATTGCCATTGACAAGCAACATGTTGGCAGCACGAAGACCCGCAGCCGCGCGGGCGCATCTGCTGAGTCTGCCCACGGCGATCCGGCAACAAGTCCTCTCGCGGACCCTCGCAACCGCCAGCAATGCCTCGAGCACGCCTGCCGCCTCTTCGGTCGAGTCGCGAACGCCTCCCTACTCCAAACTCCTCAATCGCCTGCACGAGGTCCGCCGCCTGTTGCCCAACCGCCAGCTCACCCTCGCCGAGAAAATCCTTTTCTCCCACCTCGACAATGCCGAGGAATCGCTGCTCCAAGGCACGAACAATGGCACCGACATCCGCAGCAAGGCCACGCTCAAGCTCAAGCCCGATCGCGTGGCCATGCAGGACGCCAGCGCGCAGATGGCTCTGCTACAGTTCATGAGCTGCGGCATGCCGACAACTGCCGTGCCAGCGAGCATCCACTGTGACCACATGATTGTGGGCGAGAAGGGAGCAGACATCGACGTGCCGAACAGCATCAAGGGCAACAAGGAGGTGTACGACTTTCTAGAAAGTGCAGGAAAGCGATATGGGATCGAATTCTGGCCTCCAGGAGCCGGCATTATCCACCAGACTGTGCTGGAGAACTACTCCGCGCCTGGGTTGATGATGCTGGGAACAGACAGCCACACGCCAAACGCAGGAGGTCTCGGAGCCATTGCCATTGGTGTGGGCGGTGCTGATGCTGTGGACGCGCTGGTCGACGCACCTTGGGAGTTGAAGGCTCCAAAGATTCGTGGTGTTCGCCTAGAGGGCAAACTGAGCGGCTGGGCATCTCCGAAGGATGTCATTCTTGCACTTGCCGGCAAGCTGACAGTACGAGGTGGAACTGGATATATCACAGAATACTTTGGTCCCGGCGTGGAGTCGCTTTCATGCACAGGCATGGCGACAATATGTATGTGAGGACCGCATGTGGGATGCGGATCAACGCTGACGCTTGACAGGCAACATGGGCGCCGAGGTGGGCGCAACCACTTCCATCTTCCCCTACACACCCACTTCGCATGGGCCGTATCTGCAAGCCACACATCGTGGTTCGATCGCTGAGCAGGCGAATGCAATCGCTGCTTCGCCTGGTGCCCATAACCTCCTAGTCGCTGATTCAAACTGCGAATACGACGAAGTGGTAACGATCAACTTGTCCGAGCTGGAGCCTCATATCAACGGACCTTTCACGCCAGATCTCTCGACACCTCTGTCCAAGTTCAAGGAAGCCGTCAAAATGAACAAGTGGCCAGACACTTTCGGCGCAGGACTCATTGGCAGCTGCACAAACAGCTCGTACGCAGACATGACTAGGGCGGAATCGCTCGTTCAGCAGGCTACTGCTGCTGGTCTCAAGCCAAAGGCGGACTTCTTCATATCTCCTGGAAGCGAGCAAATTCGTGCTACGCTCGAGCGTGACGGCACACTTGAGACACTTCAGGAAGGCGGCGGACTTGTGCTTGCCAACGCCTGTGGTCGTAAGTATATTTTCCCCCAGTATGAAGAGGACTCACTGACCATGGATAGCCTGTATTGGTATGTGGTCGCGAACAGATGGTGTGCAGAAAGGCGAGGACAACGCTATCTTCACTTCGTACAACCGCAACTTCCCTGCACGAAACGATGGCAACCGCAAGACGATGAACTTCCTCGCATCCCCCGATCTCGTGACAGCTATGTCTTACGCCGGTAGAACGGACTTCAATCCAATGACTGACAGCCTGAAAACACCTTCCGGTGAAGAGTTCCGCTTTGAACCACCCAAGGGTACTGAGCTGCCATCTCTTGGCTTCGCCGCAGGAAATCCCATGTTTCGCCCTACGGAGCCCGTGCCCAACCCTAACGTGTCCATTGCAGTCGACCCGAACTCGAGCCGTCTTGAGTTGCTTGAGCCATTCGAGCCATTCCCGACAGGCGAACTGTCTGGTCTGAAGGTGCTGGTCAAGGTCAAGGGACAATGCACGACAGATACAATCTCTGCCGCAGGTCCGTGGTTGAAGTACAAGGGTCACCTCACCAACATCTCCGAGAATACGCTCATTGGCGCAGTCAACGCAGAGACTGGAGAGGTCAACCAAGTCGCTGATGTCGATGGATCGAAGCACACCATTCCCGAACTTGGCAAGAGATGGAAAGCGCAAGGTCAACCATGGCTCGTCGTCGCTGAGCACAATTATGGCGAAGGATCTGCACGTGAACACGCTGCCCTCCAACCTCGTTTCCTCGGCGCTCGTATTATTCTTACTAAATCGTTCGCGCGCATTCACGAGACCAATTTGAAGAAGCAGGGAGTGATCCCCCTCACTTTCGAGAACGAGGCCGATTACGATAAGATAGCGGGATGCGACGAGGTCGCAACCGAAGGACTATACGACATGCTGCAGGGAGGCGACAACAAGGTCAACCTGATCGTGAAGAAGAAGGATTCCGGCGAGACATTCAAGGTGCCAGTCAAGCACACTTTCTCGCCTGACCAAAAGTCATTCATCCTGGCTGGCTCAGCTTTGAATCTACTGGCGAAGAAGAGCCAGCAAAACTCATGACGAGGCTTGTTCTGTTCGCATGTGTCTAGCGTTTGTTTGCCTCGTAAAGATACCAACGGGTGGCGTTATCAGAGAGGTTGGAAAAATGTACAACTTACTTCGCGCACATAGACGCAGCTTGTCAGGAAGTTCCGTTGCATCGGATCGTCCACGGGTCATCCATGTCAACCTTGCTGTTGCCCTGCTCGATGTGATGCTGCACCACAACACCGCAAGCTTGATGACACTGCACAAGCGTCGCACGCGCGACTAACTGGCAAAGGAAACTCAAAATGCAGCGATCATCGCTCCAACGTCATATACGATGTCGACGCGTTCTGCTCCACTAACGCTTCGTCAATCGGCACCACGTCCATACTACCTGCCTGTTTGGGCCCTATACCTGCCAATGACGACGGCCGGGCCGATGACGGGCTCTGACCGCCAACAGTCGGCAAGTCGGTTCCAGAAAAACAAATGAAGACTTAAAACCCGCAAACATTCATCTGTGAAGCCAAGCTTCTCGTCCAAGCCTTTTCACCAAGCCACCATGGTGCTCTCAAGCTTGATCTTCTTGCTTGGCTTTACTGCAGCGGTTGTTGATGCTGGCCTCGCTGCTCGGCAGAGCATGCTGGAGAAGCGGGGTCTCAGTCGACTACCGAAGCGACAAGATCTGCAACAACAGCCTTCTTTTCCAAATCAGAAACAATTTTTGAACAACAAGACGCAGCCATTCTGGGTCAACGGGTCGGCTTTGCCTGAGGTCTATTTTGATATCGGAGAGAGCTATTCGGGTTTATTGCCGATTGATGAGTCGAAAGAGTTGTTCTTCTGGTTTGTGCCGAGTACGAATCCAGATGCGAAGGATGAGATCACGATTTGGCTGAATGGAGGTGAGGGCATTCTCCGTCGTTTCTTGCGACTTGTGGGTGCTGATGATACTTGGTAGGACCTGGCTGTAGCAGTATCGATGGCTTCTTCCACGAGAATGGACCTGCGATCTGGCAGCCTGGTACGTACCTCCCTGTGCCAAATACCTGGGCTTGGAGCAACTTGACGAATATGGTATTCATCGAACAGCCTGTCGGGACGGGTTTCTCACAGGGTACTCCGAATGCGACCAATGAGGAGGATGTCGCAGCTCAGTTCCTACCTTTCTGGAAGAACTTTATCGATTTGTTTGAGCTTCATGATCGCAAGATTTACGTCACGGGAGAATCGTATGCTGGTGAGTGTCGCTGCCTCAGACTGCAGAGTGTCGTTGCAGGCTAACATCTGTTAGGAATGTACTGTCCGTACATCTCCGCCGCCATGATCGAGCAGAATTGCACGAAATACTTCGACGTCGCCGGCATGATGATTTACGACCCCAGTATCCAGCCTCAGGTCTCCTCGGAGGTCGCAGCCTTGCCCTTTGTCAAGGCCCACTATCCCGATTTTCCATTCAACGAGACATTCACCGCTTTCCTTGAGAACAGAACGCAGGCTTGCGGGTACAACGAATATATCGAGAACGGACTGCAGTTCCCACCAAAGGGCACATTTGACAATCCACCGGGCGTCAACTACACAAACAATTACACCTTGGACGACTGTCAAGTTTTCGATCCCATCTTTGAGGCCATCTTTGAAATCAACCCCTGCTTCGACATCTACCAAGTCGGTCAAATTTGTCCTCTACTTTGGGATGTCCTTGGGTTCCCATACTCGGACACGTACTTTCCGGTCGGCTTCACGCAACCTTATTTCAATCGCACCGATGTCAAGCAAGTCATTCACGCACCAGAAAATGTCAACTGGCAGATCTGCACCGATAAGGATGTGTTCGTCGGCGACAATGGCGACACGAGTCCGCCTTCTGGTATTCAAGGCGGTCCTCTGCAGAAGGTCATAGAAAAGACGAACAATGTCATTGTTGGGCATGGAGATCTGGATATGGTGCTCATTGCTAATGGGACTTTGCTCACGTTGAACAACTTGACTTGGAATGGCCAACAGGGCTTCTCGAAGCCGCCGATTGACCCGTTTTATGTCCCGTATGGCGATGATTATGTGAACGGATCGATTGCGGGCTCCGGAGTAATGGGAGGGTATGTAACGGAGAGAGGTTTGACGTTTGTGGCTGTCGTGCTGTCCGGACATGAGGTTCCTGAGTACCAGCCCTCGGCGGCGTACAGGCACTTGGAGGTTCTGTTGGGAAGGGTAGGGAATTTGAGTGAGGTCAGTCCGTTTACGACGCAAAAGTATGTGGAGCAGCCGAAGTTTGAGAAGGGACTGGGTAGAGGGACGTGGTGGCCTAATGTCGAGGAGAGGTTCAAGGTGCAGGGATGAGAAGGGTCAAGGGTCCCGAAAGCGTATACTGGAAGTGAAGCAGAATGTGAACGCCACTGAACATTAGCGCGGTTTTCTTCGCTTTACTGTTTGCTGCCACCTCTGCGCGCTCTCGAATCTTCCAAGACACTTCCCACTTTCATCGCGCCACCCATTCCAAAGGTTCGCATGTTGAGCAGCGGCGCAACAGCACAACCAACTGACACCTTCCAGATGGCCAACAACGACAACAGGCCCGCTGTGCCCGACACGAGCAACACCGACGCCAGTGTGAGCAACCCAGATCCATTTGCGAACCACATCGCGGTACTTGAGAAATACGGCGCCTGCATATTGAGCCATACTGACGCTTCGCAGACCCCCTATCAGTGGCGCAACGCAAATTTCAGCCTCATCCCCTCATCCGCTGTTCCCATCGCTGCAGGATGCTTGCAGGTAATGCAGTTTTTGGCAGGGTTGTACAGGCCCCGTTCACGATTGCCCGTCCTGCGATGCCGATTTCGCCTGGGTTGTCATCCAGTCTTGTGCTTGGTTTGGGGGAACGATCGAACGAGGCTTGTTCTGGAGTACTGGAACGTGGTGCAGGGGTCGTAGAAGACGATACGATGGTGAAGCCAGATCTAGACGTTCTTCGTGAAGCTGTTGAAACGGGCGATCGGGTGAGGGATTTCGGGCGTGGAGAATCGGCCTTGTCTGACGTGAGCAGCCTTGAGGAGGACCCAGAACTTTCTATCGGCTGGCGGATAGAGGGACGCATCGTAGCGCTTGTTCTCGAAGTTTTGGTGAGGAGCTCGGAGGTGGTGCTCGGCTGGCGCTTTCGCTTGACACCGCTGGACACATCGATGCTGGGCTGGGTAAAGTCAGATCGGATGCAACATCTATGGTTGGGGAACATACCTGCTGTGCTTGTCCCGGGCGCGCCAATGAAGACGCAGCCTCGTCAACAGTGGGTGCTGGTTGAGAAGAAGGAGTCGTCGTGACCTGATCGGACTGGTCGGCAGTATCGAGAAGGCGCTGCATCCGGCCACTCATCCTCTGAGCAATCTGCAGAAATTCGTCGTGCAATAAGTCGTCCTCATCGCGGCCAGCGCATGGAGGATGGTCGGTAGGCAGCGCAGGACCCATGCTGTCGCCGCGTAGGAATCTTGGAAAGATGATGCGGTGGAGAGGGGATGAAAGAGGCGGGACGTGAGAAGTGAAGTCGGAGTTTGTCGAGCTTGGACTCTTATTATAGCGAGCTGTCGGTGGCACCTTCCACGCCACTCCTGAATTTGCTGCCGCCGCGACACTCCTTTCACCACCACCACCACCTCCGCCGCCACCACCCACTCCCTCATCATTACGCGCGCGCCTTGTCACGCAACTCAACAAGCGGTAACACACAACAGGCCTGGTCGCGCACATCGCGCAACATGGCCGAACCACCCGCAACGCCGCAAGAGTTGCGCGACATTTGGATCAACGGCAGCCTGGAGCTTGATGATCTTCCTCCCTTCACACCAAGACAGCCCCTAGATGCAGCTGCAGACGAAGACCTCAGCTTCCTCTCGCTTCTACCTCATGTCCTGAAACCCACTGGTTGGCTAGACAATATCCACGCCAACGCTGCCATTTCGCGCCGCCAACAACTTGCCGAAGAGCTGGGGTTGAACTACCTTGGACCAGCTCAAGGTGAATTCGTCTGGCCCAGACAGACAGCCCAGAATCTTGACCTCAAGGCCTACATTAGGGAGTTGAAAGGGAACTCTAAACCAAATGAGGTGCGGCCCCTCGAACGTGGCGCCAACATAGGGGATGCTCAGCCGGCAGATGGAACAGGGCCTGATCCAGCTGGTGACCCACTTGATCAGAGCACACCAGCAACGGGCCCTGGTCGTGCTGCACGACTCCGCGGGCGCAATACAGTGAGCGTGGGCGCGGCGCAAACTTTGAAACTGCGGCGGTGTCTACTACAGGCTCGTTCTCTCATCGACGAAGGGATCTGGAATGCGAAGAACAATGACCGTACGACCCACTTCTCCATAAAAGAGGATGAGCTCGTCAAAGGCTACGAGACTGCATTTGACCCCTCTCGTCCAGAACAGCCCCTGTTCCGCCTCAAGCCCCATCAACTTGAAGCTGTCGGTCGATGGGAGCACCTGATGAAAAAGAGGAAGGCGGTGCTATTGGCTGATGACATGGGTCTTGGAAAGACAGTGACAGCAATTGCGGTCATGCAGCGTGGTATCAACGCTGCCATCGAGAGTGGTGGTCCCGAACCTTTCTACATGGTATGCGTGCCAGCTTCGACGATGCCCAATTGGATCACAGAATTCGCGAAAGCTCCTGGCATCAAGGTCTGTGACATGAGTCGAGTCAAGCATCTTTCCGCCAGCCAGATTCAAAGACAATACCATGTGGCGCTGGTGTCCCATCAGAAGCTGGGTCTCGAGTATGGTAAAATGTTGAAGCATTATCGTCACTACCAGGCCGTCAAGGAAGGACTTGATGAAAAGGTGCAGGAGTTGCTGTCGAGGAAGAAGAAGCCAGAGTGGCTTGGCTGCGAGCCACGGAGAACGAGCGTGCTCTTTTCGCTCGAGTGTGACCAGCTCATCACTGACGAAACACACAATGCGCGGAACGCGACCACCTCGCTCGCCCGCGCTCTACGTGCTGTCAAGGCACGCGGCAGAGTAGCTATGACAGGTGCTCCACTACAGAACGGGCTTGCTGACTTTGGTGCGCTCCTGCTGTACCTGAACGTTCAGCCCTTCTGCATACCAGGCCTGTTCAGAGCCTGCTTCATGTCGAAGCGTGACACTGGCAATCTGACACAGTCTACCAAATTTCACAATCGGATGAATGACGCTGCTCTTGGTGCCTTCCGCTCCGCATTGGGTCCCCTTCGTGGAAAGTATGGCATATTCAACGAGAAGCGGATCGTGGATATAGATGTTTGGGATGAAGAACTGCTTGACCACGACCTTGCTACTCAGGAGGCTCAGTTCCAGGAAAAGACCAGAGACATATGAGATCGTGAACATGTCCGGGAGCAGCGAGCAGCCTTCCCACAATCATCAGCGATCAAATGGCCACCGCGAAAGACTCTTTCAGAAGCACTGGTCGACATCGGTCGAGCGCGTCTCCACGTTATCCACCCAGAACTCATCAACGCCAGATATGGCGACGAGAATTTTCAGGATCCAGAGCATGTGGTGCAGGTCAGAGACCTCTTCGTGGGTGAGAACAGGCCCGTTGCGGCACAACAACAGGCTCCTATTCAAGTCCAGACCGAACTGAGCGAGGCTGCCCGGGAGAAATTGAACAAGCGGCGTAAGGTGTATCTGAAGCCCTTTTACGACGATCCATACGGAGCTCGGTCAGACCGCATCTCTCTGGTCACCATGATGCTTGTTGAGCTCTACCATCAACGTCTCAGAGAAGCAGCCCGTTTGCCCACACCGCTGCAGCGGCTCATGTACTTGAGCAAGCATCGAGTGCTCATCTTTAGTGACTTTCTGTCTGTTCTGGACCTCGAAACCATTGATCTCCTCAACGAAGCACCGGAAATTAAATTTCTACGCTTCGATGGTTCCATGAGCAAGACGGAGAGGGAGGAGAACAAAGCCAAGTTCGAAGACTCCAACATTGACTGGAGTCGATACACTGACGAAACGCCCGAAGAGGACCTGCCAAAGACCGACGTCTTTGCCATGTTTCTGACGAACAAAGCTGGCTTTGAGGGCCACACCTTCATTCACGCTACAGATGTTTTCATCATTAATCCAACGTGGAACCCTGCAGTGGAAGATGAGATTGCTGGCAGATCTGCACGTATGGGCCAGGAAAACAAGGTGACAGTATACCGCTTCCATGCCGAGAACAGCATAGAACGTCGAGTACGTCTGTGTCAGAGCGAGAAGCGACAAGAGAACTCGTACGTCGTGGACGACCGTTTCTTAATTAAACAAAGCAAACTGCTGCAGGTCAACGACGACGATAGATTGTTGAAGAGGGTAAGCAGGTCTGTTCTCTGTATTTGGGAATACTTCTACTGACTTTTCACAGCTCGGTTTCGACACGGCTCTAAAGGCTCTGGCAAGAGGGGACTTCCAATTGTGATGGAGTAACGGAACTCGTGGAGGAACAGGCTTGTTCTAGGAGGTAATGAATGAGCAGAGAAGTAGCGAACGATAATAAAAGGGAGAGTGACTCTATAAGAGTACTGCTATAGCTTCATTAATGTCCTCGGCAATAGATAAGCCTATAGACAGGCCTGTACGCCTCGTTCTTAGACTAAAACAATAAACTTCTAGCAAATGCTACAGATTGGTCCCTATATATAACTTGATTTGCTTAAACCTAGTATGCGGTCGAAGAGTAACGCTCTACTTTATATAAAGACGTAAATCTTACGAGCCTGTTCTTATATATAAGGCTAGTACGCCCTAGACGGAAACCGTTTAAGCAATGCTCTAGCCTTCGTTATATAGAAGGACTACACTTATAGTCTTCTTAAATAAGATAGTAGAAGACGTAGTTCTCGACGGCCTAGATCTAGACTTCTTTAGATATTCTGCGTAAGTATTCGGAACTATACTTTTAATATATAACTCTATAGCTCTGCAGAGCTAAGATATAACTAGGAATACTCTCCTCGGAGGCTTCCTATAAGCGAATAGATCTATTAGCGTGTCCGCGGCTATTATCGTTTCTAGTATCTTACTAAGGAGGGCTATACTTCCTAGAAATAACTTAGCTAAAAGTCTCCCGTTCTAGAAGTAATCTTAGATATAGTTCCTATAGAATTCCGTAGTTCGAAGCTCTACTTATAATATATTCAAGCGCTAACGATAGTCTACGTATATAGTTAGCGGGAGCGTTTTTAATCTTCGACGGGTCCTTTAGCTATATCTTCTATACCGTAATAAATACGAGCTATACTATCTCTAAAGGTAAGACGTCGTATTATAGGATCTTAGAATAGTTTTAAAATTAGCAGAATCGCGGAAGTAGGGCTCTTAGAATAGTAAGCTTAGCTTATTCTAGACCCTATTTCCTAATTAGGAAGGTGGACAGGGAGGTACACAATAAACTACCATTTTAGGGTGTTGA
>JAASFF010001671.1:439264-515389 GCA_013365195.1 Cercospora citrullina | reverse complement strand
CCGTAAGGACTAAAGATTATAAGATTCTAGATAAGCTAATCTTAGGAGGGCGTCTTAGAATAATAAGCTTAGCTTATTCTAGATCCTGTTTCCTAATTAGGAAGGTGGACAGGGGGGTACCCGATAAACTACCATTTTAGGGTGTTGGGTCACGATTACGTGACTACCACCCAACACCCCGAGAAAGTCACGTGCCCTGACCCAACACCTTCCCGATACGGAAGGTGACTAGGGGGACCCCTGTCCAACTACCCTTTTTGGTTAGAAGGTTCTAGAAACCTCTAGGGCGGCTGCGTAAGCAGCAGACTAGAAGTTTCTATCGATATCCTTCTAGACTAGCTTCTAGAAGTTAAGAGAACCTCGTAGAATATCGATTATAAATCGATATTCTATAGAATTCTAAGAGATTCTACGAGGCCCTATCTTTAGTATTACTAGTCCTAGAGTTGCCTAGTGCTCGTACGCGATTACGCGTACGTAGAACCTTCTAGTACGCGGTAGTAGAGTATATAAGAAGGCCTATAGCGCGTAGTATAGTCGACTAAGCAAGCAAGGAAAGCTTTCTACTCTTTTACTCTCTTACTACTCTACTCTCTCTACCTACCTACGACGTCTATGCTTCCTCTAGCCCTACTTCCGCGATTCTCCTAATTTAAAACTATTTAACAACAATGCACGTCGAAGCAAATCAGGCGGCATTATCAAGTTTCACGTACATCTTTCTCGTATATCGTCAAAGAGACTCTGCTAGTAGGGCGGCGACATTAAGGCGTTAAAGCTGTCTAAGGAAGAGGTTGCGGTCTCGATAGGTACGGATGATGCTCGGGCTCTTAGTAGTGCTTCGAGTTCGCGTGAGCGATAGCAGAATTGGCTAGTATTAGTGATGGGGTGTCGTGAGGCGAAATCCTCTCTATAAAGTATCCGGCGATCGATTTGCAGGTGAGGGTTAACGGGGATAAGGAGCTCTCGCACTATTGTTCTATGCGCCGTTTGCAGCGGCTGGGCGCCCACATCGTCGTTGCCGTCTTGTAGGAAACTGGTCTCGCGTTTGTCGTCGCGTCGGTGCAGACACTCCATATGGCGGTGCGTAAGAGCAGTGAACGGCGCGTCAGTAGAGAGATAGCAGTTGGAGTGTTGAGAGAAGAAGGTCGAGTAGTGAGGGACAGAGGAGGATCGGGTAGATGCAGTGTGCTATTCACCAGCTCTCGAAGTTTCGCAGTTTCGAGCTAAGCTATTGTTGTCGACAAACGCCATCGTGGCCCAAGGCAGAAAGCGTTGCCAAGCTTCTGCTCCCAGCCACCTGCTTTGTTTTGTTCTGCTCGAGCGATGCCGACTTCTCGCTACTTCCACATCACTAGGCTCAGCAACAACAGAATCAGCAGCAGCAGCAGCAACCATAACTCCGTGTCAGCGCTGCAAGCAGCTGAAACTGAAATGCGTGTTTGATAATTCTAGCAGGTGCTCAGCGTGCCAATAGAAAGGCTGCCCATGCCAACCGGCTGGCAGTGTCTTGACGGCAGACTAAGAGCGCGCTATCGCAGTAAGTCTACGACAGATAACAGGAGCTCTAGGCGCGCGCGACACTCCGATGCCACACCCTCTAGCCCGCCAACCGTATACTTCACAAGGTAGGCAGACGACGGTCGCTCCGTCAGACTCGACTCGACTAGACATACCGGCTCTGCTACCGCTACAATTAGCATCGCGAACTGCAGTGAGTTCGCTGTTGAGCGCTCTCGACGCCATGCGAACCCCCACGCTTGAGGGCACAAATTCAAAGCGTAAGCGCGACGATGACAACGACACATCCGTTGACAGCCTGAACGCGCAGCCAAGCTCGACCAACTCCTTGGCTCCTCCCAAGCCTCGCAGAGGGAGGCCACGTGGCAAGAGAGGAGGAGTCAAGACGAAAAAGAAGCAGAAGTTGGAAACTGGTAATACTGCTCCAGTAGCCCGTGAAGCACCGCAGGCCGAGCGACTTGAGAATGCCACAGACATCCAGGCGGAACGACAGCAACCCGCGGCTTCACTCAGTCCTCTTGGCGGCGGCGTTGGTAGAGGCGGCATTCATGGAGTTGATCGATGGGGCGCTTTTGACGCTGGACGAGGCGCAGCTCTTGGTTCTGGACGAGGCCGCCCTCTCGAGTCTGGCTAAGATGGTCCTCTGCAGTCGACACGCGGACGTGGACATGAAAGCGGGCGCGGGCGAGGACGAGGACGAGGTGATGGTCGGCCCTAGACGCCTTTCGTCGACGTCAATCAGCAGCGATACTCCGTTCTCTCCCTTCCAATGTGCAAGCCGCGGGCTTGCGAGGCATAGGAAGGGCGCTCTTTCGAGCCACAGGAAAGGCACTCCCCAGTGCTATCGGCAAGGTCGAGTTTCTGCCTTGTTGGTGATGGCGCGAATCGAGCATTTCGCTCCATAGCTACAGGTTGGGCTGCTCTCAGTGTCACTGGCACGGGTTGGGCTGGAGGGCAGCTTTGGGTTGTCGAATCCAAAAGACCTTCTCAGGCGTGTTTGTATGGCATTCACATTCACAGATCAAGTACTCGCCGATGCATTAAGCAGCGTAATTATGATGCTTTTGTCTTCGTCGTATATATTTCCGCTTCTGTGTTCTTGCTCGTGAAAACGTGGGCCACCTCTCGGTGATGTTGTGATGAATAAGGTGAAAAGTAAGACACGCGAAGTGAAGTGTGAAGAGTGACGCGATGAAACGCGGCGCGGCGCGACGCGACGTGCCACTTCGCTGGCATCCTGAAACACGGCATTTAACCTGCGCCAATCACTCCCGCGTCCAAATCCCCAAATCGTTAGACGATCACCAATCGCGGAACTGGACGGTACAGATGCTCTAGGACCAACATTAGCCTGCAGAGAGTGGCAAGAAATACCTATCAATTGTTGGAGGTATTTCCAGCTAGCCTCGAGACGCCCCTTTTGGGCTATCGCCGCATCAGAACCTCTTGATATATTCGCATACTAACAGCAGTAGGTTCGATTCCGACCGAGAGCATTCCGCTAGCAGTCATAACCAGTCAGAAAGCAAGAAATACCTGTCGAGTCTTCAGCTGGTGGACATAGCTGCCTCTGTGGTGTAATGGCCAACACAGCCAGGCAATACTGCGGGTATCAAGGCTAAGGTGTTGAATCCTTAGACACCCGTGAATCCCGCGCAAACCTTTCGATAACAGAGAGTATCGAACAACACTTCTCGCCCACTGCCTCCTACAATGGCATCACAGACCTAGACTCTTCCAGTGCGATCTCACCATTGCCTCTTCTAGTGATGCTAGTGCCATGAAAGAACATGATGCACGTATGTTACACTTCTCGATCTCGCCAAATAATCAGCGTTTCCGCGTGCAATACCTCCGGTACGTGCAAGGGGGGCGGCAAAGTCGGCGAGTCTGGGCGGGCGTGGGGAGCCAAGGCTGCGATCGGTCCGCGATTCCCAACTTCACCTCTACGTCGACCGATGTGATATTGGGCCACGCTGCACACAATGGAAGTCTGGACTGCGAAATCTGACTGCAAGATCTATGCCCGAGACTTGACTGGATCGCTGCGTGTTCGGTGTCTCGCAAAGGTCGATCATGGACACGGTTGCTGACTCAGTATCGCGAATATCTGGCCGCGCCTGGGCTGATCGGGTGGGCGATGCGCGCGGATGAGAAGAGTATGTGCCAGGCCGTAAAAAAGGAGGATACATCGGGCATATCAGAGCATCACCTGGACTGATGGCGGGCGTGTGGCCGAAGATCCAGGCTGTACTGCCATCCACCAGCGCGAAGCAACCCAAGTGCTCCTTGGCAGCATAAATTGGCCTGATCAGAAGTCTCCAGTCGTCAGTGCTCGACATGACATTCAGAGCGGTTTCACGGCGACCTCGTAGAGATGATGCGGATGCAGGTGTCGACTCGATGTGCTGTCGTTCAGTTGCTGTTCTGGAGACGCAATCCCTGAAGAATTGTTGAAGGCCCGTTGCAGCACGGCTGATGGTCCCGATCAACGGATTGGTAGGCCGCATTGTGTACGTTTGTGAAAATTGTGTTTGTTCAACGCGTGTCGGTGGCGGCTCTGCGGGTTCCGCCGTGGCACACAAACAACGATTCCAACCAACGCCACAACTTTCCCCCCAACTTTGACAATCAACAACGCCTCGTGCAAAGAAGATGTCGTCAAAGGACTCTGCTCACGATGAGAAACGTGAGTTGAACAATAATGATAATGAAACTGACGCGCAGGTCCCGGAGCAGCGCCCCCTTCGGCAGGACACCCGACACGATCGAGAGACCTCTCCACCGCGCGCAGACGCTGAGCCACGCGAAGAAGCTCCATCGCCCGAAGCAATCGAATTCGAAGATGCAGTGGAGTCGCGAGAGGAAGCCAAATCGCCACACGAAGCCGACCCGCAGGATGAGGCCGAATGGACAGATGAAGCCGAGTCTGCCGACGAAGCTGCATCGGAAGATGAGGCTGAATCGCCGGCTAGTGCTGCCTCACGCGAGGGTACGAACCGCATGCTGCAAGACACTACGGACATGATGGAGTCGCAGAAGCCTCAGAAGAGTCGTAGCCGTCGAAGGAGAGCGCGCCGCAAGCAGAGCGTTACCGTCGCACCGGAAGACGATGCTCCATCCGAATCGGACATCATGAGGGTGATGCTGGCAGACCCGCACCTCGATCACGCGACTCGAGCGGACTTCGAAAAACAGCTGAAGAAGAAGGCGAGAGCTGCGAGGAAGACTGCCGAGAGGGCTGCGAAGAAAGCTGGAATCGTGGTGTGCTCAGGTGGCCCAGCGCTCAGCGAGAAGCAAATAGTGCCCAAGCAGCTACCTGCTGGGGAGCAATTTGCTGACGAGCCAGAAGCCAGCGCCGCCGAGCCGACCGTCGAGTCGAAGGCTCCGCCGATGGAGTCTGAAACTCCGCCCATCCAGCCCGCCTCACCACCTGTGAAGCCGGAAGCTGTGGAAACTTCGCCCCTCGTGGACACGGAGACTGATTCTGGTGACTTCAGCACGCGCACGTTCGAGCAGCACAAAGCTCATCAGTTCAAGCCCGGCATGGATAGGTCCGAGCAGTCACCATCGTTTCGAGAGGCTCTCGACAGTCTTTTGAGGGACCGCGACGAAAGAGTGCGAGCCGAGACCCGTCAGGAGATGCGAGCAGAATGGAAAAAGCTCGCACACGACCTGCGAGAGGATAACCTTAAGCATCTGCGGTTTTTCCAGTCCAATAGCATGCGCGACTACATGCACAAGACCGATATGGACAAGCAGGCTGCTCGAATGAAGACCGAGATCAAGGGTGAGCTCAAAGGTGAGCTCAAGGGCGTCTACATCGCGAACGCCAGACAGGATGCTCGCCCGGTTCTTGAAGGTCTGTTTGACGAAGCCAGTTCAAACTGAAACGATGCTTGCAAGCAAGTGCAGACTTACGCGGACAACGTCAAGTCTCTCGTGGAGCAGAATCGTCACCTGGTGGAAGACAATCGTCGCCTAGTGGAGGAGAATCGGACACTTCGTGAAGGCTCCCAGGATGCGACTTCAGCTTATGCAAAGGCTGACGACCTGGAAAAGTTCCTCCGAAACCAGAGTTTGCCAGGCATTGTGAGCCAGTTCGAGCAACTTTGGCAGCATGTGGACGCCTTGGAGAGCCGCAACGATAGCGCAGCCGTAGAGCCGCCTCAGGTCGAACAACCGACTCAACCTCCAAACGAGCACGGAGGTCGTGGTCGTGGCCGCAGTAACAGGGGTGGCAGAGGAGGTGGTCGCGCCGCTTTGACTCCTGCACGTGGTCGTAGCGGTAGAGGAGGTCATCAAAACGGCCGTGGCCGTGGTTGACCACCTTGAGATTTCCACGAAGCAGTCAAGGCCAACCTCGAGTCGCACGGATGAGTGGGCACCAGTTTTCTGAGCGCATACTCTGCTGCTGGGCTGGTGTCTGACAGAGAAGGGACATTAGTCTGCTGAGTGCATATTTTGTGCTCAGCTGATGTCTGGCAACAAGGCGGACATCAGTCTTTCGCAAGCACTTGCTGCTGCTCGGTTGATGTCTGACAAGCGAGAGGACACCAGTCTTCTGAGCGCATACTCTGCTGCTCGGCTGGTGTCTGACAAGGGAAAGGGCATCAGTCTTTTGCAAGCACCCTTTGCTGCTCGGCCGATGTCTGTCTGTGTGACGAGCGACTCGGACGTGAAGGTCAACTGCCCACTGCACGAAGAAACGCGCACGTTTTCGTGCTTTGTATGGGCAAGTTGCTTCTAGAGCAAAGTGAAACAGGTAGCCTGATAATATTACACTTTGCCCGTCCACCTGTATTTTTTCCTTCCGTACCAAATCTTCCTCTGCATGATCTTGCGCCATCGTTTGCCTCATCTTTAGCAGCTGCTCATGGTGTTATGGGCAACTCCAGACAGTAGAAGAATATTCTAATGCTTTGGATCACCCTTCCTCCCATCATCTTCAGACCTCAGTATGACTTTGCATCAGCCTAACTTCATATTTCCAGCCATCCTTCACTTGAGTTTCACTTCTGACGTTCTTGAAGCCCTGTCCCACCAATTAGAGCCCGTGGAAGGGCTGAAATGCCTACGATTTCCGAAGGACGCATCCATCGATGCTGACGAGTCGTGTTCAGCAAACCTGAGGTCAGAGAAGGACAATTGCAAGGACATGGAGCGATGGAAGAACATGAGTGGGCACACAGTTTCATTTGATATTGATCTATACGCAGCGCGGTGAATTGTCCCGAATTCCTCCATCTCGGCTTTTCACCTCGAGCTCCGCGATGTGATGAGCCAATGCAACCTACTCAAGCCTCACACAAGTAGTGCGACGAGCCAGTGACACCAACTCAATCCATAAAAGCAGTGCATCGAGCAAGTGACGCCATCTCAAGCTTCAGCGAGCGAGTGCCACCAACTCAGACTACACCACTGTACCAGAATGATTCGTAGTGCAGAAGGGCGGCGCGCCTGCTCTCATCTACACCACTGTGCACCCATGTCAAATTTGACATCTCTTCCAATCGATCTGCAACACACCGACCTCCACGTGGCCTTTGTGCTACAAATCATGCTGAGCTCATGCTCCACGTCCCGGCTTCCAGGCTGCGACGTCGTCTTGTTCGCGTTCAACGGAATCATCGAGACGCATAATTCGCGGACGTTGGTTCCGAATTCGTGCAATGCAGACACGATGGTTCTTTCGACAATCGTCGCAGGTATGGGGGCCCACTTCCTCTGCCCGCTCTTTTTTGACCACTCTCCGCATGCAATTGTTCCCTCGGGAAGCCGAAGTCAACCTCGTCAAGGCAAAGGTACCTGCATCGACAATAAATTGAACCTCGGGAAGCAGCGAATTTTGGAGAGCCACCGGTATACTGTCGGCGCGCACCACTACGCCAGGGAGCGGATACTCAATGTCAAGCGCTGCCCAAACCTGTTCTCGAGTTGGACGAGGTTCGTCGCTTTCCGCTGCCGTTGCATCCTTCGCCTTCTTCGCTTTTGGGCGCTCGAGAGACGTGTGAGGTGGCTGGCTGGGAGTGCGACGCTCACTCGACGTCTCAAGACTCTGCTGCCGCGCTTCACTCAGTGGAGCACCAAAAGCATCCTGGAGCGGAAGGGAACGCTTAGTTGGCACCGTGGACGCCAAGATTCGCGAGAGGCCTTCCGAAGGTTGCTGGAGCGAACTCACTCCGAAAATGGCACCGGGTGACGATAACTCGCTTGTCCGACTCGATTGCCGACGAGAGACGCCACTTGGCAGAAGGTGCTCAGGACGATCGCGAGAGCTGCTCCCATGGCTAAAGTACTGGCTCTGTGGCGGCGTCGCAGTGCGGTGCTCAAGGAAACGCTCGATACCGTGCCTTGAACGCTGGTTCGAGGATAGAGCCGACAGGTTCCCAGTGAGGGCTGGAGGTGGCGCCATCCTGCCAGCACTTCGTTCTTCGCGAAGAACGCGGATCTCGTCACGAAGATTGCGGTTATCTTCACGAAGTCCCCGATCGTCGTCACGAAGATTGCGGCTTTCTTCACGAAGCCGTGAAAGCTCTTGCTCCTGCTCCTCGATCTTGTCCTCAGCTTTGATCTGACGATTGTAGGCGGCAGTCGTCGCTTCTTCGGCTCGTGCTTCCAGCTGCTCCACTTCGGCCTTCAGTTGCGCAGCTTCATCTTCGAGTCGGCCACATTGGGCCTGAGAATGAGAAGCCTCCGCTTTCCAGTGATCGGCAAGCTTCTGAAGTCGGCTGATCTCGGCCTTGGATTGCACCTCTTCCGTCTCCTTGGCGGAGACCGATTCCCTCATGTGATGGTTGGAGGTTTCCAAGGCTGAGACCGATTCGCGCAAGTGATTATTGGACTTTTCCAGGTCCATTGTGCCCTGTTCCTCGAGAACTTTCAAGGCGTCAGCCAGCCGCTCATTGAGATCAGTACCTGCTTCTTTGAGACCGCGAACCACTTGGTTGAAGTCCATCTTGGACAGAGTCCTCATCGCTTTCACAGCCTTTTCGATGTGTAGCACTCCCTCTGCATCCAACTCGACTTGGCGACGACGGGCTTCAACTTCTTTGTTGGCTGCCTCAGCGGCTGCGAAGGCTTCTTCTCCCGCCTGCCAATGCTCTTGCGCCGCTGCTCTTTCGTCACCCAGGACAAGAAAGTTGTTATTCAACACCTGTTGTGCCTGCTGCAAGATGTGGCGCGCCATCTGGAAGCCTTCGCGGGAATTGCTACCAGAGAGATCGACACTCCCTAACAAGGTGCCGACGTCTTCGATGCTGGTCAAATTCTCCTGGTACGGCGAAGCTTCCGCGGGCTGCACACCCAACTCTTCTTGCTCTTTCGAGGCATCAGAGGCCATACTCAATGCCTTCTGCTCGGAGACATGATCATCGGGAGTCGCGTCGCCGAGCGTCACGATCTCTTGCTGCACCGGAATGTCGCGATGACTTCGATCTGCCTCTGGAAGAGCAGGAGACGCGTCGTACATCTGCTGGTGACTGGCTGGATGGCTTGAACGCCACTCTCGCGTTGGAAACCGCCGAGGGTCGCTCCTGCCGTTCGAGCGCGAAAGACCAGTCATGAAGGTGGCGCTGATGTACCTATCATCATTAGAATTAGCTCCATTCTCACTTGGGAGAGCACGGGGATCTTGAGGTCGCCGGCTCGCCATTGTGTTGTTGAGTGATTGTCGAGAGGATGAGATGAAGTTTGTAGGCGGCCTATCTTCTAGACGGAAGAGACTGGGCCGATATACAGTACATTGGGATAGCCCCCAAGGCTGCGCGGTCTAGGCTGCTCGAAGATAGTCTGCAAACGAGTTGCATCAACAAGCGCTTTGGAAGTGCCAAGACCTATGGAGGTCAGCCCTCGATGTGTGCATAGGGGTGCAACACTGATCAAGCGATCATAGAGATCGTGAGCGATCGTAGCTGCCCGCATGTTTCTGATCTTCACACTTCCTTAGCAGCGTGAGCGGGGCCATACTCATGTCTGCGCAAGACGGCTCGTGTCATTCGCGTCGTTGAAGCCCTTGCCGGCAGTTGGGAAAGCTGGTCACCGGCAGGGGTGGGAAAAGTATCGGCACTTCGCATGCTTCAGGACCTGCGGCGGAGTTCCGACGCGTTCGTGACAGTCTTCTTGCGGCCTCAATTCGAGAGATCTTGTCAGTCCAGCGCACCGCAAGGTCAGTCAAACGGAGAGAGGAGACGAAACGCCGACCGTCGTTTTTACGCGCTGTCGCAATCATGCGGAGGCTTCGATCGAGAGATGGCAGCTTGTTTGAAAGTCTCACCAGCACCCACTTGGCGGACATATGAAATTCAGGGAGCGATGTCTCTTGCGTGTTCGACTTGAGTCGATTGAGACAAGAGTGTTTGGCAGACGTAGCACCTTCAGCCAGCTAAGGGCATTCACGTAGGTCGAGCGCGGCGCCACGCGAATGAGTTGGTGACGTTGGCGTCCTCTCGAGGTCGGCGAGGCTGCCGTGTCCTGCGGGGAGTCCCATGAGCGCAACATGCCACACAGGCGTTCAAATGACCATGTTGGTGTTATGTCGGAGGGGCTGCCGGTCTTGTTTGCTTTGCCTCGCTCCGAGGGTGTGTCTGGGATGCTGTACTTCAGCAGTCATTCCACTTATAGCGGTCAGTTAAGCATGACTAAGATGCAAGAAAGGTATGGGATTTACAGTCAACGTGCTGTATGGTGCTGTGAAGCAGCTCGGACACTTCCCGAGGTCGGCAGTCTGCTTCCGCGTGTTCGGCAGCAATCAACCCGATATCTTTTCTCCTGCCATCTTCGTGGTGTAGGAGGCAAAAGGCCGAGCATCGTACTTCAAGTCGTGTCTGTGTAGGTGGCACTCTTTCAATTGACATAGTAAGTGCACGCGAACGTTGCAATCCCTCTCTCGTCACAATCTGCTGTCTTCGCCGTCCTTGAAATGGAGCACGAGAAGCTGTTGTCCGCCGAGGACATATCCCAGCACAACACGCCCCGCGATTGCTGGGTCGTGATCGATGGCAAAGTCTGGGACTTTACGGACTTCGCTCCAGAACATCCTGGCGCACCAGAGATCATCTGGAGACACGCCGGACGCGATGCTACCAGCACATACGCCGAAGTGCATCCCTTCTCGCTCATCCCCAAAACGCTCGATCCATCGAAGTGTAAGGGATCACTCGACCGCACGACGATCACCGCCGAGTTCCAGAAGCCACCTCCGACTGCGACGCCTGAGCTGCAGCTCCACGAGAAGCCTTCCTTGAGTGCAGTGATTAATGCCGACGACTTTGAAGAGATTGCCGAGAAGACAGTCAGTAAGAAGACATGGGCCTTTTACTCGTCTGCAGACACAGGCTGCTATACGAGAGATCGCAACAAAGAATACTTTAGCCGCATCTGGTTCCGCCCACGTCTGCTACGCGATGTGAAGAACGTGAACACTTCCACTACCATTCTTGGTCATCAGGCCGGCTTGCCCATCTTCGTCGCTCCTGCTGCAATGGTGAAGCTGATACATCCGGATGGTGAGAAGGCGATCGCGCGTGGCTGCGCGAAGGAGCGAGTGCCGCAAGCAATTAGCACCAACGCCAGCTTTCCCATCGAAGAGATCGTTCCGAGCGTAGAGGCTGGCGCGCATACCTTCTTCTTCCAGCTATACGTCAACAAAGACAGGAAAAAGAGCGAGCAGCTGTTGAAGCACGTGAGAAGCTTGGGCATTGACACAATCATGGTGACGGTAGATGCACCGATGCCGGGAAAGAGAGAGGCAGACGAGAGGGTGAAGATGGATGAGAACTTGAGCACGCCCATGAGTGGACAAAAGGGTTCGAATGACAGAAGAGGTGGTGGCATTGGCCGGCTGATGGGGGGATACATTGCTCCGGACTTCACGTGGTCGGAGTTCGCGTGGCTGAGAAGAGTTTGGCAAGGGAAGATTGTCGTCAAAGGTGTCCAGTGCTGGCAGGACGCGAAGATGTGTGCTGATGCCGGTATGGACGGGGTGCTGCTCTCCAATCACGGCGGCAGGAATTTAGACACTTCTCCTCCTGCCATTATGACACTACTGGAATGCCAGATGAACTGTCCGAGCATTTTCTCACAGCTTGAAGTTTTGGTTGATAGTGGCATTCGCCGAGGGTCGGACGTGCTCAAGGCGCTGTGTCTAGGTGCCACTGCCGTCGGCTTGGGGAGACCGTTTCTTTTTGCAGCGAACTATGGAGAGGAAGGCGTTGAGCATTTGATCGACATCATCAAGACTGAGCTGGCGACTGCAATGGCACTTGTCGGCATCACTGATCTCGGACAATGCCACGCCGGTCTTGTGAGCACGCTCGAGCTCGACCACCTCGTTTCGAGAGGCGAGGGTCATCCATACGCGACAGGGCACAGATTGCGAGGCGGGAGAGCACGGCTGTAGCGCAGTCGCCCGCACTTGATCGATTCGTTCTTCGCACCTGCCACAGTGTCAGATCTTGGCCCATTCGGCCAACTCTCGCGGAAAAACAAAAGTCGAGTATCTGCAATCAAATTGCAAAGGTGATTGTTCATCTTGGAGAAACAAGATTTGATGCTATTGGCAGCCTCGTACCAATTGCAAATGACACTGGAGTTGGTAGATCTGTCGAACACGGTCCTACGGTTGAGGCCGCGAAGCTATTCAATGGAAGGGTAAGTCTGTGCAAAGAGCCATCAGATGGTATGGCTTCAGATTATGGTTTGTTTACTGATCTCATCATTTCTACAGGCCAAATTCCATTCCCCCGAATGTTACAACATCGGGCCGTACCAGGACAGCAAGAGCTACGTCCTGGCATGCTATGACCGCGAGATTTACTTCTACAGCCACGCCGACCGAGAAGATATCGAGGACTTTTTCGACGACGAGCAAGACCCATTCGACTTCGCAGAGTCACTGAAGCGCAAACGTCAGGAACTGCTCGAGCCCAACACTGCTCTGACACGCGATGAAATCGTGTTCCGTGTCATCGATGCAGAGCCTAAGGTGCTCGTGCACGAGGACTTTGATGCAGGCAACATGCTCGTCCGCGATGGAAATTTGGTCGGTCTCTTGGACTGGAACTTTGCCGGGGCTTACCCACTTAGCCAACTGTTAGGCAAAGGTCAGATCTTGCAAATCTCCATGCCATACGAGGAGAGGACGGACGAAACGGAAATGGAAGAAGGTGAGTGGCATGAGCGGCACCGGGCTGCCGTTGCCGAAGAAGTCAAACGGAGAGACTGGTCGCAGAACAACATCGATACTTTATTGGGTGAAGGCCACGAGGTGCTAAACGTTGCGCGGATGATTATGTTTCCGGAGACACAAGGCAACGATGCACAGTCGATAAGCGAGGAGTGATAGCATGAGAGCGGATAGAGTCGATCGCAGAACCTAGTGGCGACTTTGGCCCCCACTTGATACAATCGAAGCAGAACTTCAGTCATGCCGCTACATAGCGTTGCAATCGATCTCTCTGGCATGACCACCACTCCGCTATCCACCATGTTTCGTTATGCTTAACCAAAACCTCTCTATCCCGGGGGCACTGCAGAGCTAACTGCGAACAGGCACAGCTTGCACGTTGCCCAGGATCTGTCTACCAGAACAACAGTCGTCTTGATCCCCAGCGTCATGCTCATCGGACTCCTCGGCCTTTCCCACCTTCTCATCATCGGAAGAGTTATCCATTTCCCGCCATAGGACTTTAGCTTGCTTGTGTAGAATACGGAGGAGTGTATTCGCTTGCAGATGGTCGGGAATGGAAACTTCTGCCATTTGACGTGAAGGCTTCTCGTCTTTCGTTGTCGACTTCTTGCCGTCCACGGATGAATCGGCTGCAGCATGCGGATGCTGCTTTGCATCCTCATCTCCCAAGACTTGCTCATACTCGACATCCTCATCATCGGCATCCGCACGACCACCTACGATTGTCAGAAGGGTTTGTACAAACAATTCTTTCAAGTAAGCGAAGCTGAATCCGTCAGTCAGCTTCGCGAAAAGTCCAGCGATATCGTCGTGAAATTCAATGTTGCTGTTCCTTTCCAGCTTCTTGCGCCAGTAGTTACAGTACGCGATTCTCTCGTTCTCTCCTGGGAGCTTATAGTGATACTTTCTGTCGAAACGACTTGGTCTCTTTGAGATACCAGGGTCGAGTCTCTCGAGGTGGTTTGTGCTTCCGATCATGAGGATGCCATCGTTTCTCTCCAGGCCATCGACCTCGTTGAGGAAGTAACTTCGAATTTTGTCGTTGACCAAGGAATCCAGATCTTCAAAGATGAGCATACATGGTGCCATTTTACGAGCCTTTTCGAAGATGGTCCGGATGGAGAACTCTTCTCCCTGGCAATTCTTCAATGTCTTGACATAGAGACTGACAACATCCCGACTTTGAAGTGAGTTCATGAGAGCCTTGATACTGATAGTCTTACCACAGCCAGGAGTGCCGTGCAAGATGAGTCCGCGTTTCCATGGAACGTTGTATTGTTCGTAAATGGCACGGCTGTCGAAGAAACCTTCAACGTCTTTGATGATATTGGCCTTCATCGCCGGATCAAGGATGACATCGTCCCAGGTGGATGCCTGCACAGCGGCCCAAAGCGATTTGTCCTTTGCCCAGTAGCTTTGATCGAAGACGTACACTTCGTCGTGGAGTTGAGCCGTCCACTTTCCCGCAGCAGTGATAAGCGCATCCGCCTTTGCGCAATGTAACTGCTCGTCGACGCCGTCCTTTGGGGATAAGATGAAGTGCACCTTTTCCCGACGGCTGTAAGCATATTGGGTGTACCACTGAGCGCGGACGACGTCAAAGGTAAGGCCTTGATATTCGTACTGGTACAGGCCGAAGCGGACCTTATCGCAGAGCTTCCCGTCTCCACCCTCCAGACGCAGAGCAGGCGGAGTGTAGTCTCGCAACGCTAAGAAATCGTCTCCTTCGCGGACGAGGCTCGCTTTGGCATGACCAGCATCGGCGTAGGCAAACAGCTTCGCATCGTAATCGAAAACCGGGGTGATGTGTTTATTGGGAAACAGGCGACGAATAGCGTCATGTGCAAGAAGCTCGCCATATTCGTGCGGGCGAGTGAAGTTCGCCTTGAAAGTTTCGTAGAGGGAACTCTGGCCGGCAGAGTCGGTGGAAAAGCCTGGATCGCCCATTTCTGCGCGAGGTTGGATAAGAGAGGGGGAAGTGAAGAGACTGGAAAATGGAGAGTCGGAGTCGTTGAGGCACGACGGTCTTATATACACCTACCGATTGCCGCGTAAGTATTAAGGCAGCAGCATCCATGGTGCTGTGAACAGCAACTCTCAGCTGCATTGTGGCCAATCGCGACCTTCACCGGTCTGCAATCACATGCGCAAACAAGAAAATCGCGCGCTCTGCGGCGACCGATGTGTTCAAAGTGAAGCCAGCCGGTGTGGGAAGCGACGACAGGCGGTGGATGGATCGGGAAGGCAGCAAGTTGCGCTGCAAAGAGGGCGGCCGCTGGAGGCAGTTGCAGTTGGAGGAGGGCGGGGCGGGACGTGGACGCAGGCGAGGGCTAGTGGCTTGGCATAGATCCCTGAACAGCGCTGACCCCTGCGATATGGCTCGCGTGTCCAGAACGGAGGGAGAGGCATTGCATTGCACTCTCGACCACCCAACTGTCTCTGCACGCACCACCATCGCCGCCGCCATGAGGTCGATATTCAGCTCTGTCGCCCTCTTCCTGAGCTGCGCCGAGGCTCTGTACTTTTACATCGATGGCCCGACCCAGAAGTGCTTCTTCGAGGAATTGCCCAAGGACACCTTGGTTGTTGGTGCGTTGAGAGACGCTGAAAGAGCGGCGATATACTGACAAGCACCACACAGGCCACTTCAAAGCGACGCAATATGACCACAACTCGCGATCATACCAACCCAATCCCGACATGGTACGGCCATCTCCAGCCCACCTTGTTTCCTATGACCGCTGACCTCTTCCCAGGGCGTCTACATAACCGTCGATGAACTCTTCGACAATGATCACCGCGTCGTCTCACAACGCGGCCGCGCCGATGGCAAGTTCACCTTCACCGCAGCCGACTCCGGCGAACACCGCCTGTGCTTTACCCCCACCAACGTTCCTGCGACCTCCGGCTTCCTCTTCAGCGGCAGCCAAGTCGGTGGCATCAAGTTCGAGCTCGACATGGCTATCGGCGAGACATCACAAATTGAAAGCAGCGACAAGGAGAAGTTGGGTGAAGTTGCGCAAAAAGTCAAGGACCTGAATGCAAGGTTGCAAGACGTGCGAAGAGAACAGATCTTCCAGCGGGAAAGAGAAGCAGAGTTCCGCGATCAGTCCGAGAGCGTCAATTCGAGGGTCGTGAGATGGACACTGATCCAGATTGTCGTATTGGGATTGACATGCGCATGGCAGTTGAGCTACCTGCGCAATTTCTTCATCAAGCAAAAGTTGACATAGGCTGGCGAGCGAGACATGTATATGCATAGCGGGTACAGGACGGGAGTCAGGAGGGTGGGGATTGGACGCAGGAAGTCCGGATCTCGTGACTACGATATACTGATAGACGACGAAAGTTCATGTGCTTATCCATTTACCCTGCATGCATGACAGGTCAATCCGCGAGACGACCGCAACGAGGATGATCTCCTGGGGCCACGCCACGACTCTTCTCAAGACTGCTTCGATGTGAGCGGAGGGCAGACAGCCGATGACATGCATCCCGTTCATCACGTAGAACTACACGGTTGGAGCCAGCCCACCAGCAGGCATTGAGACATGGGCTCTTGGCAGAAGTGTTCGAAGTTCATCTACGCTGCCCTCCCGAATCTGCCCATCCACACCACTTGTGCAGCATGACTACCCTCACGTCACTCCCAATCGAGCTGATCTCACACATCGCCGATATCTACTGCTCTGCTTCACACGCCGGTCTGGCTTTTCTTGCCGCTACGTGTCCGAAGCGATGCAGGATCTCTTGAAGCGGCAGCAAACGGCTTACAAAGACAAGCAGTGCTCTGAAATCGATCCCGCGGCTATTCGCCGTTTGCTCAAACCTGTGCTGCACGATCCTATCGCGGCATATCATGGTGGAGAGATTCGTAAGCACAATCGAGAACATTGGAGGCTGCTAGACCATCGTTCGTCGCAGAATCTGGTGCACAAGAAAGCAACGGTAACACTGGCGGCCAGTACAATTGGCCTCTGTAGAAGAAGGAGGGCCATGGGCCTCTGTTCATGTTCGGGGAATTTGACGAGCTAATGACGAGAAGGAGCGACTTCTTCGCTCAGAGAGAGCCACTACAGCCAAGTCTGTTCACCGCTGACCTTGAGCTGTACCTGAGCGCCATGGCGCAATATCTTCCCAACTTCGGTGAGAGGATAGTCCGTTGCGAGAGGAAGCCGGCAAACAATTTGCTCGAGGCAGCGACGGGTTTCTCAAGATCTTACTATCTTCGAAGCTTCATGTTCCATGGACGGACCAAGTCTGATCGACATAAATACCGATGAAATAAATTTGTTCATGCCCGAAGGTCTTGGAGTTGATCGCAACAGTGCGAATGACATAAAGTTGCAATGACTGCGGCACATGGAGACAGCTGCTCAGAGCTTTTTCCTAGTGAGGTCTGGGAGAGGGCGCACCGAGCTCCTGTCTCTCAGCGCGAGACTCTGCATCCCGTAGCAAGCGGAGAAGTGAATTCAGATGAACTCGGGTTATGAGCTTGTGAGGGGGATCGAAATGGAGTCCTTGGTAATGGAGTTACATGCCACTTCAACAAGAACAGCAGCGAGACCGGATACGTGCTTCCGAAGACGTAGCTGGTCGACCTGAACAGCCGTTTCCGCCAATTGGGTCACCTATGACAAATAGTAAGGAGTTGAGGAGGAACAGGATGGCTGACAGCTGATGGCAGAAGCGGAAAGCAGAAGCTCTCATCGACTTGACGGAGGGTGTCTAGTCTGTTGGCATTGCAGCTGCCGCAAGCTTGTCATTTTCTTTCAGGCTCACAAGGCTATATTCCATACCCTAAAAACCATAGTCGACTGCACTAGCACGGTGAAATGATTCACATCTCACAATCAGACTTTCGCACTCAAATCAATATCTTCCACCCGATAATGATCTGCCACAATCCTGTAGAGGAAACTTGGTGCATGTCCTCCCAAATTGGTAATGTATAAATCCACCAGATCCGCATCCACATGATCGAAAATGGGATTGACCACATCCACGCGATCCATAAGCTCTCCATCCTGGTAGGGAACAACATGACTCGGTTCGCCATATTCAATGAGTTCTTCTGTGTCGAAAGGGTACACGGGAGAAAGCTTGTAGACACCCGAGAGAACCACAACAGGAACGCGGTGAACCTTGGCCGCTTGCGCGATGGTGCTAGCCCCGGAGGCGGCGATGAGGGAGCCGTTGGCGAGTACGGCATGAGGTGCCATGATCACTTTGTTGATACGAGACATGAGCGCGAAGACGGCGGTATCCGGGATGACGATAACTTTGATGCCCAGTTGGGTGAGGGGTTTCCAACGGTCTTGTGGCGAGTCTTCTTCGTCGCTGAGGTCCTGTTTCGCACCGCCGTTGACAATCGTGGAGTGAGTGATTTGGTGGTCATTCGGGTAAGCTTCAGCATGCACGACAGTGAATTTTCGTTTCTTGGCGGCTGCCGCAAGGAAGCGCTGCACCGTTTGGCTGGAGGTGTGTGTGAGAACGATCTCGTTGCTGTGAATGTGATCGAGAGCGGACTCAGCGATCTGCGTGTCCACAATGTCGAGTTCCTCGAGAAGATCGTCTATACCCGAGCACACTTCGGCTCGGAGGTCAATCTTCGGTTTGTCGTCTTGTTTCGCGGCTCTTTGCGTCGGCGTTGCAGTCCCAGAGCCCATCGGTGGCGTGGCCATGGGGGAGAGACCTGAGGGTTGCTGAAAGAGACCGAACAAGGAGCCGGCATGTGCTGCTTGGCCAGCGTAGGATGCAGCCGAAGAAGGCATGTGAGGTCGTTGTGGTGGGAGCTCTTGGCTTCCGTCGATAGATGGGGATGCCGGACTGCTGATGCCAGGAATGGTCTGCTGTGGAAGCGCAGCGCCGTGGTGGAGAGGGCTGAAGCTCGAAAGATGCGTAGGCAGAGCAGGGCGCTGCGTCGCTCCGCCGAGTGCAGGGCTGCCGATGCCGTCGCTCGATGCATTCTCGTCCGTGTCGTCTTCGGCCACCTCGCGAACCACGCCAAGCACACGTCGGACAATGTTGCCCACGGCCATCTCGCGCGGCTGAGCAGACACCAGTTTCCTGCCCACCTCGCGGATGCGGCGGATCAGCGACTGGGAGTCCTTCCATCGTGAGCTGCCGACGACTCGCAGGAGGAGATGTGCAGTGGCGATGGCGCAGGGCCGCGAGTTGCGGATTTGGCGTCTCTTAAGCAGCGAGACGAGCAGCTCGATCGATGTGTCGACGTCTTGTGACTTTTGGGACTTGAGAAAGGTGCGGAGCGAGGGCGTCTGCCCCAGCACCGCGCCGGGCATTGTGGGAGTGATGTGATTTGAAGTGCTTGATATTGTTGATTTTGCAGTGACTCAACGCCCAAGTGGCAGCAGAATGCTGATATCCGCAGAACGTAGCAGCGTTTCCGAGCGAGAGAGAGATCCCGGGCAGTGCGTTCTCACAATGCTCCAATGGGTCGATGTCGATATGCTCGCTGTCTCGCAGTCGCTTTCAGAATGTCGAGGTTGCTAGTGCTGTCGCTCTCGCTTTTTGGCAACGTGCATGCACAACTGCAGACAGAAGGCGGAACAAGCGCGCGCGGATCGGATGACATCGTGTTCAGCTCCACCCAACCACCACAAACACCGGCCTGCTCTCTCTCCACCACCCACTCCCCTCGTCCACCCCTTTCCGCCGGCATCAACGCCGTGTCGCTCCGCGCTCCTTTCCATTCATCCCGTTCCGTCGCGCGTCCGAGCTCCTCTGCTTCGGTGCATGTGACCCGCCTGTCTCGCGGCACCAGGCCCAGCAGCAGCAGCAGCCTCAGCTTGCCGAACTTCACCACACACAGCTGCACCTGCGCCGGAACTTCTACCACAACCCGCGCGCTGCACATTCGCTCAGGAGCTCAATGGAACGCCGATAGAAATGAACAGCCTCAGCTCTCTTGCGAGGCTCACCACGCCCAGTGCTTCTCCGCCGCGATCGCGTCAAAGCTCCTCGGCGCAAGTGGAAACGCTGCGCTCGCTGAACGACACATCTGATCTCGATCTGGGCTCACTGTCGGAGAAGCTGGGTCACGGAGGCGAATATGAGGTCAGCAAAGCGGGCGACGACGACGCGCGGGACACGGAACAATGGGCCACGGAGAAGACGCCTTTGTTGGACGGCGGCGACACAGGCGCATCGGGCGCTGAAGGAGGACCATCGCTCTGGTCGCTTCCGCATCGCATTGGCGCTGCCATTCTCTACAGCGTAGAGCTCGTTCTTACCACCATTACTGCGCCTGGCCGATACGTGATTGCCTGCTTTTACGACGAGGACGGACAATTCGCCACTCTCCTGCCCTTGACGCGCTTCAAGAACATGATCACCCGGCAAAAGAGACGAAAGTCTGCTCGACAGGTGGGTCTGCGGGCTGAGACGGACGAGGACGAGAAGACACATTTGCGGAGAAAAGGGACGAGCAGGCGATCACCTTCTGTGGACAGTAATGCGTCGACCGTATCGTATGGCACATCGGACGGAGAAGGAGAAGATTCTCCTGCGCATCATACCCGATCCAAGTCGAGTGCCTCGCAGCCGGGCAGCGAAGGCCTGCCGAAGAAGAGCATTCGCATTAAAGAGAACAGCTTGCGGAAACGCAAAGATACCAGGTTACGCACCAAAGCCGCCAGTCCAGACGATGCTGCCGCTGTGGCACCCATGCTGAAATCCCCCAACTCACCCACCGTTTCCAAATTGAAGTATCCTCGATCTCCTGCCACGCCGCGGCCTCTGGTCCCACGCAGACAGCCCAGCTACATTTTATCATATTCGTCGAACACACCGAAGAAGACATTGATCATTGACCTCGACGAAACACTAATACACAGCATGGCGAAGAGCAATCGAATGTCAACGGGCCACATGGTGGAAGTGCGATTGAACGGTCAAGTCAGCTCATCAGGAGTTCAGATTGGCCCCGGCGTGCCAATCCTTTACTACGTGCACGAGCGACCTGGATGCCATGAGTTCTTGAGAAAGGTCTCCAAGTGGTATAATCTCATTGCGTTCACGGCCAGTGTGCAAGAATATGCCGACCCCGTCATCGACTGGCTCGAGAGAGAACGTAAATACTTTAGCGGGCGTTACTATCGACAACATTGCACATACCGTAATGGTGCATACATCAAGGATCTCGCTCAAGTGGAGCCGGATCTGAGCAAAGTTATGATTCTAGACAACTCGCCCATGAGTTATATTTTTCACGAAGGTAAGCGGGCATTGACACGCTCCTGACACTCATCTCGGTGCTCACACGTGTGTTTTCAGACAATGCGATACCCATCGAAGGCTGGATCAGCGACCCTACAGATCACGAGCTGTTACACATTATTCCACTTCTCGAAGGTCTGCAGTACTGCACTGACGTGCGTGCGCTCCTGGCTCTACGACATGGCCAAGCACAACAAGCGTGACAAAATACTGAACCTCAGGGCACTGGCGAATGCCGTCCGTTCTTCCTTCGGTCTTGACAGAAAAGCATTGCATTCAACATACTTGGCAGTCATTGTCTCGGTTGGCGCGTCATCGTCTTCTTCAAATTTGACATATTTATGATACCAGAAGCGGGAGAGCGAGAGAGTGTAAGGTGGGCTGAAGGAATTGAAAAGAGAAAGGAATCACAAGCAACGACAGCTGTTGGCACGCGGTTGTGACTTCAAGCATAGCGACGGCGCGGATGTAATTTGCTGTTGAGTAGGAAAAGAGGCCGCGTGTGGCGTGCGCACCTTATAGATGGGAAGGACAGAGAGACGACTGTTGCAACGATATCTGTACTTTACGTCGATGGCGTGTACGAAATGGAGTGCTTGTGATGATGAACTGTGCGGCCACTTCCTCTTTTTGGGCGCGAGAGGTCGCGAGGGTGTTCGGTCTCTCGTTAAATAATGCCATGTCAACACATTGTACTCAGGATTGGCAAGCTTCACTGCACTCTCTTTGCTGAGCGGCGGCCGCTATTCCAGGAACACCAGCCACGTGAAGTTGACACCCCAGCGGAGATCGCTCCACTTGGAAGCAGGCACCTTATTTCCACCTCTTCCTCATCTCGCTCGGCCGCACCACGACACCACTACCAGTCGATCAGCCTCAAAGCATCTGAAGCTCCTCCGCATCTACCACACCTGTTTTCAACACATCTCAAGGCATTTTCCTCCAGCAATCTCGCTCCTCGCCTGGCGGTTGAAAGAGGAGAGAATGGAGCCATGGCGCTCGTTAGCGCTACCGATCTTCAAACGAACGGCACGAATCCCCTCTAGCGCCATCCAGCCGAGGCTCCTCTTTAGACTTTGAGCCCAGGCTGAGAATGGCTGGGCCAGATGTCTATGCAGCTATACCGTTTCTTCGTGTCTGCTTCGCGTTTGAAAGGTGTACAGCATCAAGTCTATCAGGACGCGGCGGCATTTACAGCGCCATCAACAAGACAATTCTGTGTAACAAAAAATCAGGACGATTCGAGGATTCTACAAGCAACCATGTTATGAAGGCACTCCAAGGTCATCCTCCTCCGCCTCCGCATCACCCGCTGGTGGCCATCCACTAGTACAGTCGAGGATCGTTGTGTTCTCGAGTTCTGCATCATAGACGACAAGAACATCATTCACGCCATGTCTCAATCCACCTCTCCGACGATGGATCGCCTCTCGCTCCTCCTGACAAGTCACCTGTCCCAGCTGCCCCATGCACTTGTCCCAGAATTCTTCCAGTCATCACCTTCTTCGGCAGCAACTGGACACAAACGCCGCTCCGACACGGCCTGGCTAGACGGGCTTCGCGGCGTGGCAGCTCTGATGGTCGTACTGCAGCACGAACAGGCCATGGTGTACATGGGCCATGCATTTTGTTACCACTGGCCTGAGCAAACCTCCCCAGCGAGTTGGCCAATTCTACGGTTGGCGTTCAGCGGAGGATCGTTTGCTGTGGTGGTATTTTTTGTGATATCTGGTGAGTCCATATTGCTGTCCCATTATGCTGTCTTGAACTCTGAAGAATCTTCTTTGGTGTTGTTATACCTCTTCCTTGCTCGAAACGAGGATTGAAAAGGAGGAAAGCCCTTTAGTTCGAATTCCCCTGGCAACTAATTATGCTCACGAGGATATACAAACAGGCTACGTCGTCCCGCGAAGATTGCTCCGCCTTCTCCAGGAACACCGACAAGCAGAGTTCATCGAGGCCCTCAATTCGGCTGTGATTCGTCGCCATGGCCGACTTCTGATGCCCGCTATGCTCAGTGCCCTCCTCATTCTCTTGTTCTACTGGATTACAGGCATCGATCCCAACTGGAGTGGTGGCTTCGCAGACAACTTTTTCGCCGAGCTTTGGGGCTGGGTCAAGGATTGTTTCCAGGTGTTCAATTATTTCACAGCATTTGCGTCGTACTACAATCGTGTCACGTGGACGATCATCATCGAACTGAAGGGCAGTATGATGGTCTTCGGTTGGCTGTTCGCGATTCATAGTTTGCGCGCACAATGGAGGATTCTGTTGACGCTAGGCCTGAGTGTCGCATTGGTGCTGTTCAGCTCTTGTGAGTCTCTCTGCCCAAAATCTACCCTTGATGGAAGCTGAATATCGTACAGACGCGTTCTACGCCGCCTTCTTCATCGGCATGATGATGTCCGAGATCGATCTGTTGCACGACTCGGGCGAGATAGACAAGATCTGGCTGCCCTGGGATCCGCTGTCAGAATATTTGCGAACGCGCAGGCTTGCTCGCACGATCGTGCTGCATACGACTCTACTCGTCGCGCTCTTGCTGGCATCTTTTCCCGTACTGAAATGGGATTTGCCTCCAGAAGTCGCTGTCGCCCGATGCTCAAGCTGGCCGTCCTTTCTGTTCAACATGACTCCGCCGCAGTACTGGGACAAAGGAGCAACGAGTGGCATTCGAGATTTCTGGTGAGAGAACCACAGACGTAGCATCCGTGGCATGCCCGCAGCTAACGTCTGTCACGTACAGGTATTTTTGGGCAGCCTGGCTGCTGGCTATTTCCATCAAAGAACTTCGATGGGCAAAAGAGCTCTTCGAGTCAAGCTTTCCCCAGTGTAAGGTTTCGCCCATCTGAGGTTTTGTCAACAACATCAACGACAGACCACTGACTTCTTGGTACAGACCTCGGCCGACATAGCTTCTCGCTTTATCTCACGCATCTTGTCGTTGGCTCCACCTTCTCGCGAACTATCCTCATCCTCTGCGGTTTTGGCTACCACGGCGGTCCCAAGGCCAAATGGCCTTTCAACAAGTTTCCAGTCGGAGCGTGGTCGGGACTGTTCCCTGCCATATGGGGGTAAGTCAATTTGCTGTAAAACGTCTATGATCTGCAATAAATTGCCTCATACATTTGCTTACCTTCCACTCAACTCTTTAGGCCTGTGGGATGGCAGCCTGGGGTCGTCCTGGATCTAGCACTCAGTCTTCCATTGATGTTTTGGGTTGCGGAAATTGGAACGAAGGTATTCGATCGACCAAGTGTGCGAATGAGCGCGTGGATGTGGGAGAAATGGAAGTCGATGCGGTAGAAGCCAATGGGAAATAGATAGATGATTCTTATACGCCGGTCTACCTCTTTTAAATAGAGTAAGCAGCACGCCCTATCTGTTTCGAGAGAAGAAAATCTTGGGGCAGGCCCCTAGCTACAAAAACTTCTCAATGTCTTTGTGGGGTAAGGTTGAGAGGTTGCTAGGCTCTCCGAGGTTTGTATGCATTTCCTTAGGACAGTAACACGTAGCTATATTGTGGTCTTGAGTCTTGGAGGTGATCTTGTTCCTTTCCCTATGTCTGTGTAGCCTTAAGGTGTATCCTAGGGTTAGTGTCCTTTAGGTTGTGTCTCAGTGGTATAGTTCCCTTCAGATTGTGTTGCTAACAGATTAGGTTCTTGGTAGTAGTTCCTTCGTTTTTCTCTCCTTCTTTTGTAAGGTGCTGCAGGGGTTAGGTTTGGGGTAGCACTCCCTCCCCTTCTTCCCTCTATACCCTTACTCTTATCTTTAGCTGCTTATTGTTTACCCTGCATTAAGGGTGCTGCTAGTCCGTAGTAGGAGCCCTCTCCAACATTGCATTCCTACTACAAACTTTCTACCTTACTTAGCACCTAAGTTATATAACCTACATTCACAGAAATTGCATTAAGCAGCAGTATTCTAAACTAGCCCTTCTATTGCAGGCAGCCTTAAATGCAGAATGAGGGTTGCTTTTGTTAGATGCACTGCCTTTAGGGTTAGTTATAGGGTGTCCAGGAGAGCCAGACCTCAGATAAACATCTCTGTTCCTACAGTTCTGCTAGTTGTTATATGATTCTGCTGCAGGGCCTAGGAGGCAGGTAGGCCCTGCAGATAGGGTTCCCAATCCCTCAGAATGAGTAGTTAACCTAGCAGTACTAGAGGTGCATGCTAGCATGCAGAGGTGTGTCCTCCTTTCTCCCGAGGGTGCTCCTAAAGAGGTTTCTAAGGCCTCTTCTTTAGCTTACTGTCCTGCCTTCTACCCAGACTAGGACAGTTTCCTTAAGGTTTTTGGCTGCTTTGTCCTATGCTGCTCTCTGCTCTTTCTGCTTTACATTAAAGCTTTAATTGTAGTGTACTCCTTCCTCCTCTTTAGCTTATTCTAGTGCTAGGTCACTACTCTAGCTCCTAAGCCTAGGATAGAATTCACTATCTAGGGATTCCAGTCCAGTCTCTTAGCACTAGGTCCTGTGTTGGTTTTAGCCTCGCTGGCTCCAGTTTGTAGTGTTCGTTAGAGTTCGCCCGGTATACGCTTCTGCGGATTTCTGGACTTCAAACCTGCCGTGCGCTCGAACGACTGCGCCCGGAGGTTGCCTTGCACTTCGCCAGCACAGCCGGAGCTGCCTGTTACCACCTGCGACCGCGTGGAGGTGTGCAATAGGACTTCGCAGGCGCCAATGGGAAATACAAATACCTGAAACACATGTCACCTCGAATGTTATAAACATCACACGATCTTATCGTTCACTGTGAACTGACTCCACGTGTCGACCAAACACTGAATATCATCTTCGGAAATGTGTTCAGACAGCTGCAGCTTCCAATCGGCAGACGATTTTGATAACACAGATGCGACCATGAGCTGCTTCCAAGGATCAGAGACGATTCGAATAGCATTTCTGCATCAGCGGACCAACGCTCAGGCAGCGTCGGATCGAGTGAGGGAGAGGGACTTACAGAATGCTTGGCATACTCTTCAGACATAGCAGCCGCCTTAAACACCTGTTTCTCCATCGCTGAGGGCATCCTTTGGCGATGCAAAGACGTGCCTCGTTGGAGCTGGAGATACCAACATCTCAACTTACCCAACCTGTTCACAGGACACTGTCAGTAGGGCCCGCATAACAGATGTGCAATGTGCCTGTTGCACCAATGGCGCGAGCAATGGCTACCGGCAATGCTCTGGATCAAAGTTGGGCGCTTCTTTGTCGGCTTGAGTTACAGCATCGAGGCGCCTCTTCACGAATCGCATGTCGCATTGGCTGCCTTCGAGAGGGGTAATTTCATGGAAGGCTGAGCGTCGCAAGGCTGAAGGCGGCAAGGCTGAGATGCGGACGGGCTGGATCTCGACTCCTCTTTCGCACGATTCCTCCTCCTTCTTCCTCTTCTCCTTCCTCACAGTCTCTGGCTTGTCTTGCTGGAAGCAATCGACACTTCCTAGAACCTGTACAACTCAGTCTTTATCTCGTAATCTACTGGAAAGCACACTTGCCACCATGACTCGCCAAGACTTCCTCGACAAAATCAATGCTCTCAACCACGAGATCAGTCAAATGGAAAGGAATCGTGGCAACGAGAGAGCAAATCTACAAACCTGCAATGGCAATTTACAGAGTCTACAGAACCAAAGAATTAACGAGAAGGATGTCCAAGGTTGTCCTCCCCGAACTTGATCAGCATAAAGCATCACTGACAAAATTGTGCCATAGCAAAAATTAGGCATAGACAAGCAAAGACGACATGGCTGAATCGCAGAGACATCTGCGTTAAAAATCTGGAGCGGATTGAGACTGGCTTGAAGCAGCGGAGGGATCGAAGAGACAAACTACAGCAGACACTTAACGCAGGCCCGCAGCAGCGACGCTGAGTGGACAACAAACTCACTGGGCTAGTGCGGTACAGAGCGCGCTCTCAGTACGACATGACAGTCTCTACTGGTCCATATATCAACGAAGCTAGATTGGCACTAGTCTGCTTTCCGTCCGGGCGTTGGTTATGGCAGAGAAGCAGATTCGGCAACGAACAGTGTCAGATGATTCTTGTTTGCGTGAAGAGAGTGATTGACATGATTACCTGTAGGGATGAAATTCAGCAAGACCTTTCCATGATTCCAATGAACTCTTACCTGAGTAGACGCTGGCTCTTTACATGGCGATCATGAGTGTAGTCATGAACATCGGCAGCTTTCTTCGCTTCAATCAGGCTCGGATCGGTGACGTACTTATTCCCAACGTAGGCTTCTCCTGGGAGTACTTGCTGCTCAAACATTTCAGGCTCTGACGCAACAATGGCCAACATGCGGGGCGAACACCGGTGGCTACCTGGGAAGTGGAGGCCTGCAACATCGGCCATTCTGCGAGAAGTTGATCAAAGCTTTCAGGCGAATCCTTTCTTCACAAATTCCAGTTGATGGCTGTCAGGCTTCCCTCGATCGAGAAACAGCTAGGCTGATTCCACGTGTGCACATGTGAACGCGGGCCCCAAATGTCGCTGCCGCGTGGAGGTATCCAGGATTCCCAGAAGAGTGAGAGAATGATCTTCACGGCGCCTGAAGTCTTCGTCGTGCGCATACCACTTCTCCTATTCTGAAGTCTGGGGATGGTGGGCTGAAAACAAGCAACGCTTGGAAGAAGCTTGCGATCTCGCACCCAGGCTCCACTCCTGGACAAGGTCATGCTGCTGATTAAGAATAATCGCATCATCGACAGGCTGGCGTGATGACCAGAGCTGCACGCGAGCGCTACTGTACTGTGAAAAGGAGTCCGCCTGCCCGATATGAGCCGAGTTTTTGTGGTATGGATCCCTAGCTTTATCACCAGGAGTCCTTTGATATTGCAAGCACCTTGTGTTCCATTACGAACGCACACAGTGAAGCACGGTGCCAATCACCAATCACCTGCGCGTTCCATAATGTTTGCTGCTGTGGAACCCAATTCTTTCTCGTGAGTGAGCGCCGTCGTACCCATCGTACTTCGCATAGCTCGCAGCGGGACTTGTCAGCAGCTGCATACCGCGCATCGGGTCACATTGATGCAGAATCCATTCCGAATTTCAATCGTGACTGACAGCAACATCTTGGACGATGGCATAGATAGTCGTTTTCGAAGCGAGGACAATTCCGAAGCTGAACGTGAGAGTGTTCATGGAGAGCCAAGGCTGCACCCGATTGGTGGGTATTTCCGGAGCTCATGTCCGTCCACTTTCTTCATCTGGTTCGCCTCCTGGGCCATCCTCGTCCAAGACCACACCTCCATGTCCGGCCCAAAGCTTTGCTCGTCTTGACGAAGCTGCCAAGTTGCACAAGACTTCCAGCTCGAAAGCCACTCCATCCTTTGTGCGACACGTGGGCTTCATATCAATGGCCGAAGGGAAGCCTGCTCGCAACCTTCGCGGCGTAAGCGTGTTCTGAGCTCGTGTCGCAAGATCCTATGACCGGATCAGCTCATGCAAACATTCAGCCCCATGTGCAGCATGTTCAACCCGCAGTGCCAAATCCTCCACCGCTCATGGCTGCTCCATTCAACGCCCTGAGAAAACTGGGCAGGGCGCCCGAGACGAACACCACTCGTTGGAGCGTGCGTCTGCACTGTCGCAGCATGCAGCAGTGGTTGGATATTGAGTGCGCCTTCCAAAAAGGTTCGTCAGGTGCATGGCTCCATGGCGGATGGTGAGGGTCCGGGGTAGCTCTCTGAAGCCTAAGATGTGATCCGTGAACACACGAGCCTGCAAACGGGATTTCCTCCAAACGCGTATAAAGCATATGCCCCGATTGACCCCCGCGCGCTCGTCTTTCTTGCTGCTGTATACCAAGAGAATCATGTTGCACGCCAAGCCCGGGTATATCAAAGAGAAGGAGATTTCCAATAGCAGCATGCCATCCGCCGAAAGCTTCCAGCTGAAGCCTCTGGGTCAGAATCCCCTCGATGGCCCAGATGGCGACAAATCCGAGGCCGAGAGGGCAGCATTGGTGAGTATCAAAGTCTTAGTGTAAATGGCCTCACTAATACAGCACTCCAGGACAAGCATGTCTTGAGGAAAATCGACGCATGGATCATGCCATGGTTCTGCCTCATGTACCTGCTCTGTTTCCTCGACAGAACGAACATTGGTCAGTGAATGGATACTCTTTCGTGACGAGAGTCTAACACGGAGCAGGCAATGCTAGGCTCACGGGAATGGAGAAAGATTTGGGAATGGAAGGGCGTGATTACAACACGGCATTGACCGTCTTCTTCATCGCATACGCCGGCGCTGAACCCTTCACCAATCGTGAGCAACGTCCTCCCCATTTGCCACGTACCGACGAACTGATCGTGATGCAGTGCTCATGAAGAAAGTTGGACCTCGGATATTCTTCACTTCAATTGTAACAAGCTGGGTGCGCAAGACACGTTGCTGGAAAACTCATGGTCAGGTCTAACATTCACTAGGGACTGTGTATGATGTGTACTGGATTTGTCACTAGCTACCATGGGCTACTCGCGGCCAGATGGTTCCTCGGCATCACAGAAGCTGGACTTTACCGTAAGTGTTTGTCGGTACAGGCTTCCAAAAAATGACTTTGTGCTGACACAAGGCAGCTGGTGTACAATATTACCTGTCCTGCTGGTACAGGCGCTCTGAACTTGGTGTGAGACTGGCAACATTCTTCGCGATGGCAGCTCTTGCAGGATCCTTTGGTGGTCTCTTAGCCGCAGCGATAGCGAATATGCATGGTATAGGCGGCAAACCTGGTTGGGCATGGTAAGCATCTAGTATTCCACATTTCGGAGGCTTTACTGATGCGTCAAAGGATCTTCATTCTCGAAGGTCTCGCAACTATCGTCGCTGGTATATTCTGCTGGTGGATGGTCTTCGACTGGGTAAGATTCTGTCAGAACGCATCTGCGGCGCATATTTGACTGACGAGGTGGCAACAGCCTGCAACTGCTCGCTTCCTAACCCATGATGAGCGCCTTCGTGTTCGATATCGCCTCGCTTCTGACAATCAGGCCGGATCCGGAGAACAATTTGACAGACGCCACATCTATGCTGCTCTTCGAGACTGGAAGACATGGGCACACTCTGTTCTAAATATGGGCACATTCATGCCACTATACGCCTTCAGTCTGTTCTTGCCAACCATTGTAGCAGGCATGGGCTATGAAGGCACCCATGCTCAGCTGTTGACCGTACCTCCATATGCCGTGGCGGCATGTCTGACCATATTCGTTGGTTGGCTGGCTGACCGAACAAAACAACGTGGCTTTTGTACCTTGGGAATTTCTTGCCTCGCTGTCGCCGGTTTCAGCATGCTCCTCGCAAGTGGCAAACCTCATGTCCAGTATGCAGCAACCTTCCTTGGCGCCATGGGCATCTACCCTGCCCTGCCGAACAACATCACTTGGGCTGCGAACAACACCGAAGGCACGTACAAACGAGGCGTCTTGATTGGCATCATTGTCGGCATGGGCAACATCAACGGCATCGTGTCCTGCAATATCTACATGAAATCCGAGAAGCCTCGATACCGGACTGGACACGCAGTCATCATAGCCTATGTTGTCATCTGCGAGCTCGTAGTAGCTTCCTTGACCCGCGCTAAGCTGGCACGAGAGAACAAGAAGCGAAAGTCTGGAGAACGAGACAATATGCTCGATGGCATGACGGCGGATCAGATCGTTGTGCAAGGGGACAAGCGGCCTGACTTCATCTATACGCTATGAACGTCTGGGACTTTGACGGCGATACACGATATATCTCGGTTGTACACTAGACAGATGGTGAGGAGTAAATCTACACACCAACAATAGCAATGCCTTGGCAGCTGTGAGTTGTCGGTCACTTTCGCAAGATCAGTTCGCGGGTGGCAGATCACTGAAAGGAGATCCGTTCGGTAAGCATGGCCATCCAAAAGAGATGTGCGGTTAGAGTCTATGCCGTGGCCGCATCGTTGTGCACGGTTGAATGTCGCTCCGACAGGTGCAAGCAGACGATTGATCACTCAAGTTGCACAGCTAACTGTTGTCGATGTTTTGCGCGTTTCCGACAGTGGCCGCCACGGTGCGTGGGCGAATGAGCATGAATATTCAGAGCTAAGAATCTGGGTTTAGCGCGATACCAGCAAGAGCGGTCAACTTCCGAGCAGACAAGTGGATGTTGATGTCTCATAACTAGTTGATGATCATACACAGGAGGGTGAAGCTCTAATTACCGACACGATGGAGTCAATGGGGGTCAAGAAACTGAACGGAGCAGTTGCACGAGCTCAATGCGCTCAACTGCTTCGGAAAGGAACATGGGCCTGTTGCCCGAGCAGCCACCACGTACGTAGCTGACGCACATTCAAGATAGCGTCCAATCAGCAAAGATAGTCACAATGGCTGCCGTGGCTCCATGATTATGGGGAAGCGGTGAGGTGATGTAGAAATATCAGTGGATGCTAAACTCACACAGCTAGTTACTGTCGTTACACGTAGGCCTCCACAACGGCACATGTGCGACCTTCATTTGTGATTTATTGTCTGATTCGATGCGTCAGTCGCGATCGGTGGTCGAGAGAGGATGAGTGGGTGCTGAACTCACACAGCTAGTTCCTGTCGTTACGCTCAAGCCTCCACGCCGGCACATGTGCGCCCTCGTTTGAGACATCCTGTCCCACAGGATGCATCAGTCGCGATCGGTGGTCCAGAGAAGACTTGTGGTCACGATGTATACTGATGGAATTTTAATCAAATTATGAAAATGGAATTCATCTCTCAAAGAAAAGCCGTTCCACTACCAAAACGTCTGCAAGGCTGTTGGCCAAGCGTACACCTGAACATACAGAGAATCGAGTAGTAAACAGAAGATCTCCGGTCATAGACCAATGCAGGCCGCAGACCTTTCCAAATACTGTTGCCCACAAGTAATCTCGCCACACAGAGGGTTTCGTCAAGCAAAATCTTTAAACATAGGGCGCGCGCCCTTTTCCTTTTCCAGTATACCCCGCAGCTTCGCCTTGATACTCGCACAGCCCATTGAGAGCCAATGGCTGAAGTGACCATTGCTGTTCATTCGTCCTGGCGCGTTGTACAATATCTGGTCGATAATTCACCACCTTCCAAATCAACGTTGGCGAAAAGCCCCACTTCCAATCTTCGAGATTTGGTTCTTCGAAGCCTTCTGGCTCCTTGTCCGTCATCTCGCCCGTGAGTCTGTTTCGGTAGAGTGTACGGCCGTTGTGGACAAGCGAGTACCACTCGGGGTCATCTGGAACCTGACCTGAAGATATATCGACGTATTCGAGCACCTCGTGCCCAAGGCCGTTCTTGTGCGGCCGATCCGAGGGACTCTTATGCTGTGCCAATAGATATGCTATGCCCTTGTTGACTGGAAGATCCAAAAGTGCATAGAAGCACCAACTGCCGATGTGGAATCGTGCTCCGGCGGGCCACGATGGGATTGTGAAACCGTAGCCTTGGGATACGAGACAAGTTTTGATAACAGATGAGGTCGCAGGGGGCGAATCAGCGGCCTGAACAATGACGTAATTGAGATTTTGTTTCAAAGGAGCGCCGCCAATGGCTTTAGTGGTCACCAATCTGTTTGAGATCTTTGTCCAATCAATCGGTTTGCCCAGAGTGCCCGCAGCAATGTGCGGCGTTCTCAGTGATTGCATCCAGCCGACAAACACAAGCTCAGACCAGTGGTATATCTCAGGCAGCTCATGCTCCTGTGGCACACGATGTCCCCATTGGGATTGTGTCTGAGCTGCTGTCCTCGCTCCAATTGCTCGCCGGTTGATGATGATGCCATCGACAAGATTGAACCAAGTCTCGTATCCTGCACCAGTTGGCTGCGAACGATGTCAGCATAAACGAGAATACTTCAACGGAGCACATACAGGGTAGGTGTGCTCGTTCGTTCCGCCCCCTGTCTTGACGTGCCTCCCTTCATCGGTCTTATGATATGGTACGTTCTGGTGCTGTCTCAAGCACACATTCGGACCGTCAGGATATCTGCGAGCACTCGGACTGTGTGGAGATTGCCAGCCACTCATACCGGGGCTCCCTACCACCTGACCAGCGATCAAATTTTGGATCGGGCGAAAAGTCTTGCGGGCTGCATGAGTGATATCCCTTTCACCCCATATTGGAGGGTTTGTGGCCCTCATGAGGAACTCGCTATGACCGACATATCTTTGCTAGTCTGCTCCGAGTGGGTCCCGCTGTCCATTGTTAACCCTTTGGGAGATTAAGTTGGCTGCACCGTTCACATCTTGAAACATGATCTCATTGAAAAAGGCTCGTCCATCGGCAGCAAGTGCAGCACATTGAGCTTCTGAAGCCGGCAGGAGTCTGGTCCAGCTGTTTTGCCAGATTTGTGATGGGAGGCCGCGTTTGGAGATCGAAGAGCGTGGAGTGTGGGTTTGATTCAGAGAAGCGCAGGAAGTAATGTTGTGGAATTTGACCGCATTGGGTAGAGCGATGGCATCGCTCAGGCCACCGAAGAGAAGGAGCACGAGCATTGCCGTGATCATCGATGGCTTTGCGACATGCATGACGTCCAGAAAGCCAAGACTATGATTGACTAGATGTCAATGTCTGTCAAAGTGATAGTCAATCGCATGTGGATGGGGAACTTACTCTGCGGTTTGGTGTGAAGAGAAGATGGGACTGGAGGGGTGAGATCGCTCTTCTTATGCTGGGACGAGACACTCATCTCCAGCTGACTCACTATCCAAGAACATCGTCACTGGGTCGAGCAATCAGAGGCTGACATGCCCAGGCGCACTCCAAACAAACAGAAATGAACAGAGAGCATGTGCTGTCTCTGAAAGACAGAAGTCATGCCAGTTCAGCAAACATAACCTGCCACGTTTATGAGGCGTTGTGGACCAATGGAGAGCGAATACAGTGCCTCTCGTGGACAGCCCGGTCACTAGGCCAAGCAAGCAAGACAGAGTCCGTCCATTGGCACGTGAAGACCTTCAGAGTCGAACATACGATAGTCCCTGAGAAGGCCAGCCACCAGCTGCAGCAAACAGATCGTGATGTGTAAAGCCCCCGTGGTCCATTGATGGGCGGTCACCATGGTTCTCGTGCACAGAAACCTGGTCAAGTCAGCAACGCGGCATATGACCCGCGCCTCGCGGTAATGGAACACAGAGAGAGCGTCGAGCCATGACTCTTCTGGAAGATCATCACAAGGCTCATCGAGGAGAGGCTGACCTGTGATGACGAGATTCCGATCGTCTGAGAGGACTCATCAAGCGCGTTGCGGAGGTGTCTGTCCCCGGGCGCCCTCAGCGAGGATACGGCTTGCGAAGGAGCTCTATGGACAGACTGGCGCCTCGATTACCGTCAGTGGAATACTGGAGCCATCGGAATGATGGTCATCTCACACATTTTCTGATGACATCGTCAGCTGTGATCTCGGATCCGCAAGAATACAACGCCCATGAAACATCCTATGCTCACGAGCTCTCGCAAAGCATGTTATCAGAGTCACGAATTGCCATTGATAAGTGACCATTGTGTCGTTGACTTACAGTAGGCTTTTCGATCTCATGTGTGCTATGACGAGCGTGCACGGTGGATACAGACATTTTAAGCTCGGGGCATTGCAGACGCTGTCATGCTGCCGAATGTGTGTATCTTGAAGGAGCTCTCATTGTATGAATTCGAGAGAGTGAAGCGAAGGAGTCGTAAAGAGATGTTAGAGCCTCAGGCTTCAAGATAACGGCCATATCCGATTGGCTGACATCACTAGCGCCGTCGCGTCTCCAGAACTTCGAAGCTCACCTCCGCACAGGCACAACCCATCGCGACAACGACCACCTCGCACGCATCGTCGAGATGGCAGAACCAGCACCAAAGAAGGGTCGCCTGACCTTGTATGAGGATCTCCTCAGTGAGGAGTCCCTCGCCCAGATGCGCGCCAAAGACGCCGAGAAGCAGGCGGCGCAGCAGGCCAAAAAGGCCAAAGACGGTAGAGTCCATTGTATTTCCTTACTGCTTCCTGACCACAGCTCACTTTGCCTTGTAAAGCATCACTTATGTTCAAGCCGACAAACATTGGCGGCCACAAGAAGGCCCAACAGAAGCCAGCCAAGAAACCCAACTTTTCGGCCATGCACAAAGTCTCCTCCAGCACATCGACCCAGTCGGCAGCCCAACCAACAGAGCCATCCTCAGACGCGCCAGGAGCACCGCCGCAATCCGGTCCAAAGCTTACACAGACGCGCGGCTACGAGGACTGGTTGGCCAACGACGAGGAGATGGACTGGGTGTATGACCGTCAGCAGCAGGAACGAGAACAGCGCAAGGCGAAGAAGAAGAACAAGAAGAAGAACAAATACGAAGAGAAAGTGCGCTCGTGGGATGACATCTATGACCCGACTGTACCAGTGCCAATTGCCGAATTCGCCCGGTCCGACTTCCACTACGATCTCGAAGAAGAGTGGAAACAGAGATTGTATGAGGCCAACAAGCGCGAGCAGATTCGCCAGGGCAAGTACGAGAGGTCTGGTGATGTTGACATGGATGAAGGCCCACGTGAGTCTGGTCTGCCACTTCTGGCGCATCGCGTCACTAACCAATGGCAGGTTCGCGCAAGGGCATGCAGTTCGCCCCACCAGGTCAGATGTCCTTCGCACCGCCTCCTTTCGACTCGCATTCGCGCTCACAGCAGCGGTCGAACGATCCGTACTCTGGCCCATCCTCCCCTCGTCGCGATGCGAGCAGTGGGCGTGAGTCCGGTGAACCCACAGCATCCTATGCGCCACCTCCACCGGCTGCGGATGTCAACATGGAAGAGACAGCCGACGAAGCTTACGCTCGACGCATGGCCATGAGCAGCAAGGCTGCTCCACCAGCTCAATCCTTCGCTCCACCTCCACCACCACCAGCGCGCTTAGCAGCACCTGGCATCACTCCGGCGTCTGCTTCACCTCCTGCTGCATTAGGCCTCACGTCATCGGATCCTGACGCGGACAAGAAGGCGCGAGTAGCAGCACAGATCGCAGCCATGAAAGCAAAGTTCAGCAAACCTGCTGCTGCAGTAACGCCATTAGCAGAAAGCTCCACGCCTACTACGCCGTCTGCTCCTACCATTGCGCCGCCGAATACTCAACACAGCTCTACGACTCTTCAATTACCGCCTCCGACTGCCAATGCACAATCAGCAGTTTCTGCTCCGAAGTACGATGCCGCTTGGCTTGATGCCCCTACAGTCACTCCACAACCGGGCGTAGGTGGGACAATCAGTGCTGCTCCGACTTTCAACCCTGAGTATCTCGCTCAACAACAGCAACAGACAAGTACCATCTCATCTGATCAGAACCCTCAGTCGCGTGAAGAAGCCGCGGAACGTACGAACCGTCCTGGCCAAGATGGCTTTGCTGAACGTCTGATGAAGAAACTTGGTTGGGAGAAGGGTCAAGGTCTTGGCGCATCTGGTGACGGCATTACGACCGCTTTGCAGATGCAAGCTCAGAAGCGCAAGAAGAAGTCAGATGCACAAGGAGGCGGGTTCGCTACTCCAGCTGCCATGGGCAAGATCGTCGGCGGCAAAAAGGCGAAGCCAAAACCTGGTGAAAGCTCCAACCAAGGACCTGCCAGCGAGCTCGACGACATGTCTCCGGTTGTGAAGCTGTCTGGAATGCTCGAAAATATGGACGTTGATCACGAGATTGCGGAGAACAATTTGATGCAAGAGATTGGGGACGAGATGGGAGAGCAGTATGGCAAGGTGGAGCGGCTGTATATCTGGCGCAAGAAGGATGGGGGACAAGACGAGGTGTTCGTGAAGTTCACCTCGCCGCTGAGTGCTGTGCGTTGCTTGAAGGTAATATCAATGCGCCCGTTCCGTTGACGCAGGTTAATTCACACATTGACAGGGAATGGACGGAACCGAGTTCGCAGACAACAAGGTGGAAGCTTGTTACTGGGATGCGGAGATGTTTGAGCGTGGCGAGTACGCCTTGCCGTAGGTGAGTACTAATTTCTTTCTGTTCTTTGCTTTAACTCTAGCGTTCGGCGTCAGGCGGCGGCAGCGGGAAATGATATTCGGGCACGTGGATTGATTTGGGCAATTTGTTCTGGAACGGAGGGAGAACATATCAGTGGGTGATGAGATTTCACTGCATATACGGCGGGCTGAGATGTGTATGCTTCTCATTTGCGAGTGGATACAAGGGCAACTGGTCCTGCTACGGAGCGGTCGACCGCGAGGCTACGGACCCGGAATTTGTATTATTAACCTTATTTCAGAATGGCGAGGTCGAATTACCTCTTCTCATCGAAAAAGCCAAGGAGCTCAGCATGCAGTAAGGAAATGGAAATGGAAATGAGATTGGAACTTGCTTTCACACACACATTTTGATGCCGTGACTCCATATGCTGGCATGCCTGCGAGCGAATGTGACTGACGCAAGTGTACCTCGAATGGAGACTACTGCTATGGAGTCGTTGGGCTGCTCCGCCGTCTTTATCAACCAAATTCAGCCAGCGATTCCTAAAAGGCTGCAAGTTCTGAGTCGCCTGATACTCTGGTTTCGACAAAGCGCCAGTCACACCAGAATGACCGGGGGCCTTTACAACCAGACACGGGGCGTTGATGGCCGAAGTCACTTGATTTGTCGTTTCTCGAGCACATGGCGGAATCTCGGACTCACTTCTCGACAAAACGAGATTTTGCTCGCAACATCGGACCTTGCCTGTAAATAAACCACATTCCCGGTATCCCGAGCACGCTTATGATTCCCAGCACCGAGATCCCCTTCTCTATTCCCAGCCTTCCATGTAAACGAATACCGGCATGTATCAGCCCGGCAGCCGCAACAGATCGGCACAAATCATTTGCTGCAAACAGACTGGCTGCGTAGCGAGGATAAATGCGTGGCAGATACACGCTCAGGCATTGCAGAATGATATAGACTCCGGTGGCGTAGATAGTCACACCTAAGAGACTGACCATCCAGTGTATGCTTCGATGTGCTGTCCAACCGAACAGAAAGAGTCCGATCGGAGGAAACACATGAGCTACCAGTGCACGGCGAAGCGTTTGTACTCATTTTTGGCGGAGTTCCTTTTTGTGGATCCACTTCCATGTAACAGAGGTAGAAAGTTCCACTTAGTCGGCAAGCCACAAAGATGCTCAAGAATGCAAGGCCCAAAAAAGTACTTGAACAGGTACACCCGAGGGACAGCGTCAAGCTTATATTTACTCTATCGTGCGTCTCATGCTTCTCGTAATTGTGTTCCATCCATTCAGCGCGATGTCCTTACCTGCGCCTCTTGCAGTGACATCTGTTCGAAGCCGCCGCTGGGCTCAACATCTGTCATAAGCCCCCTCTGTGCTTCTTCATCGTTTCGGCCGCCACTGCCTTCAGTCTGCTCTTTGGTGTCGCCTGAATTCCTCTGGAAAGCAACAACGATCGCGGATCCCAGGATCAAGCTCGAACCAATTATGGATAAGATGCCAGGTGTGTGGCCAAAGGCCAGCTTCTCGAAGGCGATGGCAAAGAGCATTTGCGTATAGGTCATGTTCGTGACTCGCGAAGACTTCTCGTAGGACAAAGCAGCGGCAAGCAAGAATTGCTACAATTCGCTGTCAGCCGCAACATCGTCAAGTTACGCCAGCAAATACTGCTTACCATGACAAACCCACAGACTCCAAGAAAGAACAGAAGTCCCCACTCCTTCATTCCCGAAGGCAGCAGAAAGCCAATGCTGGGCAACGCAAGCTGCATGACGATGCTGATGAATGTACACCACACAGCGAAGTAGTTGACGCTGATAAGCGGATGAGCTCTCTTCCCGATCCATCTGATTGTGGTGAAAGCACCGGTAGCTCCGCAGACTCCCACAAGTGCAACACCTACACCAGCCAGACGTTGAATTGGCGTGACATTATCGTAATCGCCAGCATCTGGCTGAGATGGCGATGCATCGCCAGGACTGCCTGCAGGCGGCTCATCGGCTGCGTTGCGGATGGCATTGAAGAGTGACGCGGGATGAGCGATGAACAGTACACCGACCAAAGACACGAATGTGCCGATCATCTCAGCTCTGGTGAAAGGTTCGTTGATCAACTTGGAGCAGACCCAGCACGAGAGTCCAGGAGCAAGGAAAGTAATCACGACGGCATCGGCCAGAGGGAGGTAGAGCAGCGAGTAATACATCCCGAAGACGCCTACATCCATGGCGAAGACGGTCAGCGGCGGTTCCTTATAGAGCAATTCTGTGCGGACAACATACCAAAGAAGCCGAAGAATCCTCTGGCAACGAGCAACCAGCGAACCTCGGGCGCTCCGAAGGGAAAATGAGGCGTCTTGGCATAATGCATGTACGCCATGGCAAGTAGCGCTGTGATGCCCATCCGAGCAAACAAGATCTGGAAGGGGTGCAGGCCATTTCCGTGGTTGCCCTCAACTTCTAGAATCCGGGTGGTTACATTCATCAAGACGCCAAAGAACTGAGCGAGTACCATGAGGAAGATGCCCTTGTTTCGAAACCACGATGCTCTGAATCTGGCACGCAGGCTCTCATCTTTGGCAAGTCCATGATCAGCCTGGCTCGTTCTGCTCGGCCTTCTGATGAGTCTAATCTGTTCGAAATCCTCTGTTGAGAGTATGGATAGCGCATCTGGTGACAAAGGACGAACGGGGCCAGCTGGAGGTGCTGAGAGAAATGATTCAGTTCCGCGAGCGGGAGCCTGCTGGTCCTCCGATTTGGCTGGACACGCTACATTGGCATCTTCTCGACTGTGAGATGGTGGCGAGAGGCTGACCTTGTCTCCCTCACCACTGGCGCGTCGCACGTTCATGACCAGGCATCTATCCCATAAGACCTGAAGAGGGATGAAGATCTCGAAGAAGCGTGTCAGTGGCGAAGATCAGCCAACAGCGTAGGCAAAGACGAGGTTCCGCAACGAGAGGAAATGACAGAGAGTGTCAGAAAGGATGGAGGAGGCGAGAAGCATGACGGGAAGTGAAGTTGAATCGGTCATCGGGTGCGTGCGAGGCGGTGGTTGCTTCTGCGCAGACTGGCGCACGCTTCCCTCGCTGTCGTTCGCTCGCAGTCATCGGCCAGCGACCCACCCCACGCGCGCGTGCAGCACCAAGTCCCTAAAAAGGCGCCCGCCACCGGAGGTAAATCCAACTCTCACCCAGCGCGAGAAGCGCATGCACTTGCACGCGTGCGGCCCGCGACGGCAATGCGCGGCCATGTCGACATCGCTGATCGGCCACTGCACGATCCTGGTCTCGTTGCGGTGTGCTGGTGCGATGAAAAGGTCATCTGGAATGCGGTTGTCAATCCCACGCTGCATGTCGGACAGAGTGGTGTGGTGAAAGTAGACGAGTGCGGGACGGTCAAACGTTTGACCGGAATTGCCAAGCCTCGCTCTTACCGCGGCTGCTGCTGACCCGAGGCTGTGGACACTTCACGTCTCCTTCGACACGCCTTACTAACGCGCCCCAGATATAGACATAGAGCCACGTGCGGTTGCAGTAACAGTACATTCACCGATACAGAGATTGCGGCACGATTCCACATCCACCATGATACCACCGGGAAAATCATTCGAGGACTACTATCGCGCTGTCGTGACAGCTCCTGGCTTCGAAAACAGGAGTCCAGAGGAACGAATCAATGCTATTCTGGCCATTAGATGCCCGGAAGACCCTCGTTTCCTCAGCCAATTTACAGAAGAAGATGTCAAACTAGTCTCATTCACCAAGCAGAGCGATACAACATGCAAGGCAGTCTTCAGCTTCAAGGCGACCCGATATTACTGTAATATTTCTGGAAATCTTCATGGCGGCGCCCAAGCTACCATCTACGACATGTTGACTAGTTTCGCGATGCAAGCGATTGGTATCAAAGGGTTCTGGTTGAATGGCGGCGTCAGTAGGACACTGGAGTGCACTTACTTGAGGCCAGCGCCTGAAGGGACAGATCTGTTGTGCGAGGTGGAAGTCCTGTCGACTGGCAAGACACTATCGCTACATAGGGGCATCATCAAGCGAGCAGATAATGGTGCGGTGATCAGTGTGGGGAAGCATGACAAAGCCGCGGTGATGGTAAAGGCGGGAGTTGATGTGCCGTCGAAGCTGTGAGCATGGCGATTACCGATTGCGATATTGCGGTGCATCCACGAAGCCTTGAGAGCTTTCCCCGCGGTGTTCCTGCTGACCGCCTGATGGCCACAATGCACTGCGATTGATGACTTTACTACGACATTGCTAGGCACCAGAAGCATCTCCTTGGGACGCACAAATAGAGCCCATGGACAGTACACGCGCCGAAACAACGATTTTCTGGCTATGAACACCTCTCGATACACCCTATTTGATAGACGAACACAGCCATTGCTCTCCATTCGGTAGCGACAGTAGCATCATTTCCTTACTACAACGAGGAGCTCATCAGGGAAGAGAATCATGGTTGTGGCTGTGTTCCTGTTCTCGGCTGTTTTCGGCCAATAGCCTTGGTACAATGAAGTCAGTATCTGCAAGACCCAGATCTCAAGCGCAACTTACCATGCAAGGACCACATGCTTCATTCTTTTTCGGGACAGACCGGTTGCAGCCAAGGTGGCGATAGAAGCAGTGGTATCTTCCTCCTTGAGACATGGTTGGATTGGGTTGTTGCTAGTTGGCGCGAGGCGGAGCTTGGGGAAGTGATGCTTGGGTGGTGGTTGCTTCGTGATGTTATTGAAACTGGAAGGAAAGAGCTGTCCGCTGTTGGCTCTTTTATGCGGTCCATGGCTACTCAACCCCATTGTGAATGGCGATGGCCACTGTTGCTATACTTCGTGCATGATGCGCGGTGGTCTCCACAAGGCGAATCTACAATACTCTTGGTTGAACCATTCACAGTCGGAGAATACTGCATCATCGGACCTGCCTGGCAGCCAATACTGTGTCCAGGAAGCAGTTGATCGATGGGACTGTAGTGACTGCCCCGTTCAAAGTCCTCGTTTGCAAACACAATGCAGCCACGAGGCGGTCGCTCGACAAGTCTTGGCTCCTACCTTCACTGCCCTCTTGCTCAACTCCGCGACGGCCTGAGTCTCACAGTCTTTTGCGCTCCCGAACGCGCCACATCTTCACAAGTCAAGGGTTCCGCACCACACGATATCGCTCTCTTCTATCGCTATACAACAGAAGCGAACATGTGTGTAAACCTCGCAGGCTTTTTTTTGAACGCTCATTGCGATTGTCACAATACTGTATGGGGAGGAGCACCAGCTCGTCTAGAAAGCTTATCGGAAGAGCTCCGCTCCCGATCGTACCATCATTGTTGGCTGCTCACGGTATGAGGAAAGCGCTGCGGATCTACTCACAGCCTTCTAGTCTTAGCTGATTATTACAGTTGACTCTTCCGAGATATGGCCGAAATTAGGGACACCGCACAAGATTGGGAGCAGAAATAGCGGAAGCACTTGAACAGAATGGGTGTCGATACGACCTGGACTACTTCCAGGAAGGCCGCCGATACTATATTGCCGCTGCGCCTGACGTGAATCTGGTGTATTTGGTCGGAGGCATTCCCGAGCTTCGGAGGGGCACCCGGGGATGGCGGATCGATCTCATACGTGCACCGGTGCCAGAAGCTCTGCCACAGGCGGTCGCAGCTACGTCGCCCACTACCGAACCTGATACTCAGAGGACAACTGCGCAGGCGACAGATGCATCATCCGTCCCGGTGGATGATGTCGAGAGAGATGACACACCGGCGGCATCACAGCCTGCTTTTGCAAATGCCATACAGAGTGATGGTGCACAGGCAGGATCCACATCGCCCGCTATCGCAACTGAAAGCAAGAATGATGCCGCACCTGTGGCAGCCATATCACCTGCTTCGGCACAAGTTGCACACAATCATGCACCCAAAGACACACTGAATGACACCGCACAGCCGTCAACCACACCACCCACTCCCTCAACTGGTCCACAAATTGACACCCCAAAGTTGAATTCCAAGCCTGCTTGGCAAACTCCAGGAAATGCCAGCTCGACGACCAATTCCAAAACTCCTTCAAAGGACAGAGACTGGCAGATGCAATATCCCACACTTGGTGAAAGCATGGCGATTCTCAATCAGTCGAAACGAGCCCAAAGAAATGCAGGTGATCGAAACGACACTCCAACTTCGGAGCGCGCTCCATCGGAAGACGAGGCGGCCAGAAGCATTGCGTGAATTTGAGACGCTCAGGAAAGGTTTCAACGTCTCCAACATTAATTTGCTCCGTACGCACACGACACTCGCTGTCGATCAATATAGCTCTCTGAAATGTTTTGTTTCGTAAATATGAGTGGAGCTTCACACTTTTTGCACGTCCTGGCCCGTCGTTAATCCAGACCAACAGAGTCTTGTGACGCGATAAAAGTACTCTGGCCTTTTTCTTTGCTTCCAAAATCGCCAACGCCGGGACTGGACCCCAGGAACGCCCTCTACTGCGACAATTCTCGCAGTTTCAACTGAAACCCGCTTTTGCCCATGGGCTTGACCGTAATGAACCCTCGAGGGGAAATTTCCTCCTTTTCATCTGCCATTTCGATCTGAAATCTCGTGATCAACGCCGCGACGAGACATTTCTGCTCCAGTCGAGAGAAGGCCTGGCCAGGACAACTCCTCGGCCCGTAGAAGAATGTCAAGAAACGCATCGGGTCCGCATCCTTCGCGTTCTCCCAGCCCTCTTTTTTCAGCCACCTTTCAGGTCTGAATTCTTGAGCATCCTCGCCCCAGAGCTTCTTGCTACGATTGGTCGCCCATGGACACAGGAGGACAAATTGATCTTTTGGTATGTGGTGACCTTGAATACTCGTCTCGCGGACCGACCATCGAGGCGAGATTGGTGCTGACGGATATAGGCGTAGTTGCTCGCTGATGATCGCATCGAGATATGGCAGATTGTCGAGATCTGTTGCAGTCATGGAAATATTTTCCACTCCCGCGAAATGGGCTTTGAGCTCGTCTCGGAGTCGTTGTTGAATGTCTGGGTGCTTCGAAAGAAGCCAGCAAGTGAATGCAAATGCAGAAGATGTAGTCTCGTGTCTGTGCACGTCGTCAGATCGAATCTTTCATCAGACAAACCAGTACTCACCCAGCAGCAAGGAAAGTCAACAACTGATCCACCAGTCCATCATCCGTGAACTCCCCAGACTGCATCAACACAGACAGAATGTCAACCTGCGAGTCCTTCCCGTCCTGCATTTCCTGCCTCTTCTGCTCCACCAACTTCCTACACAACGGCCTCAACTGATACCTCCCCTCCGCCGCATTCCGAAACTTCGCAAAAAACGGCATCCATCTCGCGAGCTGCAACGGCGGCGGAGCCCCCAAAAGGTCAAAAATGATCCAAATCTGTGCCCCAGCTTCCCCAAATACTCGCCCATACTGCAACGCCAACTCATTATCCGAATTCCTCAACGAATCAAACTCCCTCCCCAAAGTCGCAGCACAAATAATATCAATCGTCGCCCTCGAAGCCCACATATTCAATTCCACCACACCCGTATTCCGTTCGTCGTCACCCTCGCTGATAACATCCAATTGACTCGCCAGAACATCCGCAAGTTCCTTCGCCTTCTTCCAGAAAATCGGGACTAAATTTCTCACATGTTTTCCAGAAAACGCAGGCGCAACACTCTTCCTTTGCATTTTATGCTCATCTCCTTCAACAACGATTAATCCACGCCCAGTAGTCTGTTCCAGGAACTTCCGACCAATATCCGGCTTGACATAATCGTACGCTCTCGTGACTAGAACTTCTCGAATCGCATCAGGACTTGTGACCATAACGTGCGGAGTAGCTCGGAAGAACCCAGCATAATAAATCAGTCCATCATTGGATACCTCGTCGATCCATCTGAGGAAACAGTTTCCTCTCGGTTCTTCCCACGTAGCTCTCGCATGGCCGAGCAAGAACGAATCTCCCGGAGGAGTCGGCAACTGTCTCAGTGGATTATTCAGATTTCCGAGTATCGCCTTGCCAATCTTGTATGCCGCGTACAGATATATCAACGCAGGCAGCAAGAAAATCGCCTTTCCACGTAAGCCCAGAGCAGCGAAATCCACGAACTGCACCGCGATGGCTAGCAAAGCCGGCGGAACGCTCGCATAGAGGACGGCGAAACCTTTGCTTTCGTAGATTGACATGTTGTTTTCTGTGCTGTGAGAAGAAACGACTGCCTCGGCGCGTGGTGCTATGTATGTACTTCCGACTTTCGCGAAGCAAGCTCAGCTAGGTGATCCTTCCGATCCTTCATGAACCACTCATCTCCTGAGAGAGGTCAAGTCCTTGTCTCCGTCATCAGCTTTTGACTCACGGATCCTAAGCTCAACACATCGAGGTTTCAGTCCTAGGACCCTTGAAAGCTAACGTCACGCCCTCCGTGCGTTGGACGATGCAGCCTTGGAAACGCTCTTATTACAACTTCATTCGACAAGAAGGGGCTCATGTCTCGTGTGGTATAGAGTCTTAGTCATCAACCCATCGTGAAGTGTCACCGAGGTGTGGCACGACATCCAAGACTTGTTGCAGGAGGGGAAAGCGCTTGGCCTCGAAAGAGTGACGGACGAATTCGTGCGGCGGACCAAATGAAACGAATATAAGGTAGAAGGTGCAACGGTCTTCTAGGTTCAATGATACGACTGCGCTGATGTCATGCTGAAAATTACTTGTCGCTGCACGCTGCTCACAACGCAAGATGTGATGTGCATCTGCTATAAACCAATTCCTGTCGTCGGGAAAGTCTTCTGCTCACAACATCGTGCAACAGACCATGCGCGTGCTAAAGGCGACTCAGTCCTTCCTTCGAGAAGACAATCGCTCATCTGTTCAAGCTCAGAAGACCCTCCACATACTTTCTCGGATCGAAGCCAATACCGCCAGCAAGCGCCGATGGGCCCCATCCAGCACCCGCACCGCCGGTATTTTCATCGGAAGTAGAAGTCGGTCGAAGAGTCAGCGCGCTCCACATGCTACTCGCAGCACGGCTACTCGTCGAGGATTTGACAGGTGCAATGGTATCCGAAGCCTTGCGAACGAGAAACGCGATGCGGTTCATCGATGGAGGCTTCTTGTGTGAGACTGTTGATGCGTGTTTTGTAGACGGAGGGAGCAGAGTTCCGCCGGAATCCTCTTTCGGTAGCGCTGGCGGAACGAAAGTGGCGGCATCTTCTGGTTTGGCAGCCTTTGGAGAAGGCATGCTAGCATCGGTTTGGACTTCTGCCTCTGGCTCGGCCTCGTTGACACCCTTTGCAGATGGCGGAAGTTTCATCCACACCACCCACCACCCGCGACTGGTCTTGCTCGTGCGCTCATACTCCTGGGCGTTGCGCTTGACGCTGGAAAGAGTGTTAAGAACTTGGCTGTGCACATTCAAGGCTTCGATTCTGTTCCATGTCGGCGCAAACATGCTCTTCTTGCTAGCTAGAATACCCTCAGCTGCAGGGGTTCCAGGCTCAGCAATATTAGGAATACTCGTATGAACGGTGAGAAGCGCGGGGTCGTAAAGTAGGTCATAGATGGGCGCTGGTTGGGCAGCCTGGCCGTTGCTGGACTGCCCGCTCGTGATGCTAGCTGTCTCTGATGTTGCCGCTTGCGCATCATCGATACGTTGCGCCACTTTCGTGTGGCTCGTTGAAGACAGTAAGGGCTTGTGTATGGGAAGCAGATCTCGATGCAAGTCTCTGTAGAAGCTGGCCACTGCCAGCGAAGGCGTTCGATGCTGGAAGAGGAAGCAATACATGAACGGGCGATGAGCGTAGACCAGAACTCGATGGCGTTTTACGTCGTCCCATCCCTCAATCTCAGAAACCAGACCAGCATCGGACAGCTTTCGCTGCAATGAAGTCTGGTCTTCGTGTTCTAGTGCCGTTGGTGACATCTGCACATGGACAGACCGCAAGACATTGCGCAGCCCGCCAGATTCTTCACCCTCGAAATCCTCTAGGGGCGCATCGCCTTCATCCGGAACGTCATCGAGGTCTCCTCGCAAGCCGATGACAAAATGCCCTCTCTCCTCAAGCCGCTTCTGAATGTCAATTTTCGTCCGCAGTGTTTCGCCGTCGGGTAATGGCTCAACTTGTGTCAGTCCGCTGTCTCCAGTTTCCATATTTTCCTTCTGCTTGGACGTGCTAGAAGCTGCGTGTCGCTGCTGAGTCAAAGTCTTCGAACTCGATGTTGATGTTCGTTTTGGCGGCTCAGGTCGTTTCTGATTTGATTTCACCAGTGTACTAATGCCGAAGGTGAGGTACTTCATGTATTGATCAGGCACACCGAGAGTGGTCTCGTCATTCGAGGAAGCTTCCGTTGTCGTCGTCTGGGCGTCTCTCGTGGCCCGCGTGAGCGAAGTCTCGGCTGCGCTGACGATGGGTGGAGGAATGCCTGGCCGCGCAACTTCATCAGATGCACCATCCTCGACAAATGGATCTTGAGGTCCGTCTACTGCAGGTGGCGACTTCGGTATCCGTCTTGACTGTCCAAAGTCCTTTGCTGAGGTACTAATTGGGACGTCTGGTGTCTTTGCTTTTGGATCTGACTGGTCGACAAAATCAGAACCAAGATCTTGAACAGGAGTCTGTCGCTTCCTGCGTCTTCTTCGCTCGCGAAGTGGATTGTCGCGGACTCCGTAGGCATAATCGCCATAGGTATAGATCTGACGCATCCATAAAGACACGCTCCTGAGCGAAGGTTTCGTGATGGCTCCAATGCCACCAAAAATTATGCCATCGCATGCAGTAGGATAATTACCGCCACCCAACCAAGGCAATGATTCTGACTCGCTAACGGCAGCAGCTTCCTTGGTTGGAGCGGGCTCACCAAATCGAGCGGCGACCACATCGACCAGTCCCTCAGTCCGCCGCACGAGGTCTTCGAGCACGTCCCGCTCACCACTGCCCCACTCTTCCTCGCCCACGCCCATACCAAGCTCGCCTCCACTGGAGAGCTTGATTCCGGTGAAGATGTCAGTCGCAGGACTACCGTGGAGTAGGACGTCCCATGTGCGGCAGAAGCGAGTCCAGAATCGGTCCAGTGCGTTGCAGAATTTTTCGCGCTGCATGCGAACGAAGAGTTGGGCAAGAGAAGGACCATGATGCAGGGAGAAGATGTGGTGCGCTTGGATGAGCTGCTGGATGAGCAATGCTGGTGGACTGACCTCCCGGGCCGAGTACTCGACATTCACCTTCGGCTCAGCCTTTGCAGAGCCCTTCTTCGATGTATCGGAAGTAGCAGAAGGTACTCCAGGCAATCTTGTGAGGTCGATGGACTGTCCTGGATCAGCGTACGTCGGATTTGCTTCAGATGTGACTTACAGCCAGCACCCACCACCCCGCCTCCAACTCGTGCAGCACGATGCGTGACTTCTCCGTGTCGATGGAATCCACAGCTTCCCCGTCCGAGAAACTCCTATCTGCCCGCTCAGTCACTCCTGCGCCATGTATGGTGCCATGCCCATGTCCACGTACCGTGCAAAGTCGATCATGCCTTGTGCCAAACCAATCTGCCGCAGCTTCTCATTCTCTTCCTCACGAATGGCATCGCCGCCAGCAGCATCGCTGCGCCCATTCTTCTTTACGGCGAGTCGTGCATCATGGGCTTTGCGCGAGAAGTAGAAGACGGCCTGGTCCTTGAAAGTCTCATCAGTGAGGCCGAGGGAGGGATTGTAGATGGCCAGGAAGGACAGACGTGCCGGCACGACTTGGGTGAGCCATTGCGGCGAGCTCATGTCCTCGGTCCTGGGGGAGGATGGGTGCTGGTGGTGGTGGTCGCGTGCGTCGACGTCAAGACGTGGAGCAGGGATGCGCGATCAAGCTCCGAGACGGCGTCAGTGATATCGGCATCGCATCTCTTCACGGCAACATCGTCGTCGTCGGTCCTTCACGCGTATCAAAGGCATTGAACGGGATCAGTACTGTGCAGGGACGAAGCAGGAGGACGCGCCGCAATGATGGAAGCTACTGTACTGCACGCGACTTGGCGATCGCGATCTCGGCCAGTCGCGCTGCAGTTCATGACTTCACATGGCCTCCATTTGGACCAAAACAGGACCATGACAATTATCAATCGCCAAAGTTCGTACATTTCTTCACGACGACAAGTCTTCACTTGATTCTAAAATCTGTCCACGACTCCCTCTCCAACCTCGTCCACTTTCCCGACATAATGCTAGGGACGACCGCCTCTCCTACAAAAGTGTAATGTGATCCCGACACCAGATCCTTCCTAAGGATAAATGGCCGACTCGCACCCAACAGAATTACGATCTCATCGCCTTCCTGTAAACAAGAAGGACCCAAGCCCAAAAATCCCATCTTCGTCTTGAAGAAGTCCCGCTCTCGACACTTGGCGTTGTACTGATGAAGCTCTAAATCCTGCGCCTGAGAATCATACTGCGTGCGTAGCCGTTTCACCTCCGCGATGCTAGCACAATTCAACACGTCTCGTCGCATCGGCGCTTCGGAGTTGGCAGTGTTCAGGTAGTATCTGTTTCTCGTTCGCCGAGCATATGCGAACAGGTTGCCGAGGTCACGGGCAACAAGAAAGTCCTGCTCGATTTTGACGTTTCCACTGGCGAGTGCTGGTGCGATACGGTCGGGCACGAAGCGCTCATTCGCCTCCGCGCGCAAGATCTTCAACCTCCAGCGCTCTCGAACGTACTCGACGTCTCTTCTGACATCACGATGCCTGCTTTCGTGTTGCAGATACGCGAGATCATCGTCTTCTTGGCGCTCATAGGAAGTCACCACATCCCGCTCTGGTGGCCTGGTCCTGCGTTCCAGATCTTCGACATAGCTTCGTCGGCCCTCGAGAAGGTAGTCCAACATGAGACGCCCGATGCTTGGGTTGACATCCAGTCCGTGCTTGCTCTGCCGTTTGTGCTCGCCGAAGTCGTACTTCAATTTGTTCAGTATTTCATCAACAATATGACCTCGTTCTTTTAGAGAATTGTATATCAGTGATCCATCGGGAGACTGCTCGTACAGAGGGATATCAGCAACTGTTGTTCGCCTCTCGATGGTGTCGAAATAAACGCCGCGACAATTTAAAGTCCTCGGCAAATCGTACTCTGCATCGACGGAGAAAAGTGGTGGCTGGGCTTCTGACAGCCCAACGATGGGAATTTGTGGCGGCCGATCATGAAGCAGTCCTGCGTTGTTCTTGTGACCGTCGAATATAGTTCCCGTGCCAAGGAGACAAGTTAGATCTGGGATCCATGATGGGATAACGTCATGCAGTTCTTCCCTGCCATAGATTGATCGAGTGATGCGTTCGTCCAGCAGCACATCGACAGTGCCAGATTCCTGGATCAGATAGAGGCAGGCATCTTCGATGATGCTGATGATGCTTTTGCGGTAGTCGGGCTTGAGAGCTTGTGCGGCACGATGCGCCATCCCGAGCAGTGCAAACACACGGTCCCTGGGATCTGAACAGTGCAGAGCACCAGTCATCAATACCAATTGACTGAAAGAGTCCGGGAGGGTGTGCTGAAGGCTGAGAAATGGAGCGAGCGCATGGCTGGCACGATCAAACAGCGAGCAGAAATGCGCCCACTTGACGGCATGAGGGCCGATGTAGACAGAAGGCGGGCGTTCCGAGAAGTGAACCTCCTGCGCACACCATAGCCTTCGCCACCATACATCAGCACCTCCGCCGGTGTCGCTGTGATTTTGCAGATGCTGTAGATCCAGGCGCAAGTCCTCGACAGCATTCTCATGCTCGATTTCTGCAAGTCCAGGATGGACACACAGAGTCAAATCGGCATCGCCCTCATCGGCAAAGCCGCGCGAGCATGTGGGTCGTTCTGGCTGTAGATCTCCGATCCATATGACAGTCCTGAGTGCCGCAGAATAGACCCGGCGCATTAGTGCAATCTGCTGATTGCGTTCATCGACATCGAGCTGATTAATGCATAGTGCATCGATCCATATCAGTCGGTCCTGATGGGGCATTCGCAGCCTGTTCAGAGCTCGCCACAAATGCTCGGATATCGGATAGCCTTCCAGATCGCCGCTCGTGATCGTTCTCGAAGCCTGTTCCACGCCCCAACAGTATGACATTGCTTCGTACTTGGGCGGGGAAGCTAAGGTGTGGTGATCCAGGAAACAGCAGAGCGAAGTTCCTCGTCCTCTCGCTATCCGCAAGATGCGGAACTCGTCCGTCCTCGACAGCTTCCTGTGGAAGAGTGCTGCAGGATTAGGAGAGTTCAATGAAGTGGTGATCACGCGGGGAATCGACTTTGGCCCACCGACACGCAGATAGTCGTGCGCCACAGGACTTGGAAGCAGTGGCAGCATTTCGCTGTTCCATGCTTTGCTTATGGGCGAGTATGCGCTGATTTGAGGAGTCGGAAGTTGTGCCATAGTGCTTGGAGTATGTCCACTGAATGTAAAAGAGGGCACAGAAATTGCAGGCGACGGCAGAGACAGCTCACCGAGCTCAGGCTCAATGCTGGAAGCAGACGAGTGCAGCGATATGGCTCTAGCATCGAGACTACCAGCTCGCGGAAAATTGCAATGATCGTCGTAGAACTCATCTCGTGCTGCAGAATGTCAGAATTGATTGACGGCAATCAGGTTGAGTCATGCTCACTCTTCTTGTCCGAGAAGTCGATCACGAATGAATGCCACCTCTGTGCGATCTCAGAGGGGGCGAGCCCGTCATCTCGTTCTTGACTCTGAAATGCAGGCTGAGAAGTGGACGTCTGTTTGCTCCAGGAGTATCCTCGCGAGAATGCCAGGGTCGAGCGACGGGGAGCGGTAGAAGTGGCAGACCCAGTGACCGAATTCCGCTTCTTGTTTTGCCGAAAGTCAAGCTTGACGGCTTTGGCATCTTGCTTCTCCCAGTTGAGCCAGCGAATAGACACCTCAACATGCTTCAGCTTGAAGCCTTTCTGTGATCTGACTGTGAGCGGGATGCTCAAGCTTCGCTGAGAAGGGTCTTCAAATGACTGCCACGATTTAACACAATGGTTCTTGCTGGCCTGCGCCTCGGCTGCTTTGCATTTGATCGATACGGTATCGTAGTCGCGCAAGAATTGCGTCCCTCGTAAGAGACTCTGGAATGATGCGTAATCATCTGGTTCGGAGAAGACATAGGTCGGCATGGTCTTGAGGTGGGGTTGATGGGTTTGAATGCAGCATTGAACCTCACAACCTGGCATCTCACTGTGGTCGAAGGCCACGGTACGGGGAGCATGCTGTCCTGCGTGCCTCCAAGGATGATAGCTATTCATGGACTCTTTGAAAATGTGGCGTAACACGGTGGCTCCTAAATCGTCTTGCCAGGCACACTCGCGGGATGTGGCGATTAGCTGGTTGGCGTACACAGTATCGTGTCGCTCCATCTCGATGGCGACTTGGCCTCTGAGAGAGACATGCTGAGTGTCAGCGCGCGACTGGCGATGAGAAGCATGTGAGTGCTGGCGGCGAGCATGGTGATGGCTGCCGATGCTCACGGCTCGAGGGTCCATAGACCGTTACATGAAAGCTTCGCACGGCGTGCAGAAGGACGGTCCAGTGCAGGAGCAGAGTAGAGCAGACGGGTCATGGCGATGGCGAGGCGACAAAAGGCTTGGTAGTCTTGCAGGCCGGCAGTGAGGACGACGGGGCTTGGCAACACGACATTAGTTCCGCGCACGCGACACGCAACAGCTCACGCGTAGCTCTCGCGCCCGCTCAGGTGGCTGCCTGCGAGGCTGCTAACCGAGGAGTATCGTTGAGGAGCGCGTCTGAGAGGCCGCACCGCGTGAGAAGAGAAGCCACATCGAAGAGCAGCTCCCACGTGCGAGCATCTGCCATCACGACGGGCTCAATCTCTCTGGTGGCGTCCATTTGCGATCCTTTCGCATGGTCGGAGCCGAGTGCATGGGCAGCGCGCCACAAATCTACTCTACCTTCGCAGTGTGACTGCTCCACGTCCGAGAGATTATTCTCCATGAGCAGGTGCCAGCGCGGCAATCATACAGCCATGATTGACCCAGCGTGAAGACAAGATGGGCAACACCGGGAGCTCGTTCTTCTGGCCCGACAGAGATCCCGAAGCCCTGGGAGCCGGCTTCGGAACCGCGAGTTGCACTCCAAGATACAGCGTCTGGCGCGACATACTGACAACCGACTAGAACTCGGCAAGGGCGCGCAAGAACTTCCTCCAGAATGTCGACGATTCGGGCTTCAACTGGCTGGTCTACATTGTCGCAGCATCCGGTTTCTTCACTGATTCCTACAACTTATTTGCCTCGAATGTCATTCTTCCAGCTCTCGCTTATGTTTATTGGGATGGCACGAAACATGACAAGGCCCTTGCCTTCAACCTGACCACCCTCTCAGCTTCTGCTATAGGGCAGTTCGTCTTTGGCTACTTCGCAGACAAATATGGCCGGCGCTCGCTGTACGGTATCGAGTTGATCATTGTGATTATCAGCACGGTCGGACTATTGCAATGCTCGAACGGCTTCTCAGATGACAATGGCAACCACACTTGGGATATGGATGCTTGGATCATCTTCTGGCGAACCAGTAAGTCTTAGCTGTCGCTGAACAATACTTCGTGTCCTCGTTCTGAACGTATGCTTACCTTTGATCAACCCTTCTCAGTTATGGGTCTCGGTATCGGTGCAGGTGAGTTGGGGCTCGCGTACTCATCGGCTGCTCTCGACTGACTCCGCTTAGAGTACCCACTGAGCGCATGCATCGCAGCCGAATGGTCCTCGACCGAGTCCAGAGGCCGTATGATCGCAGCAGTATTCTTAATGCAACCGCTTGGACAACTATGCGCCTATGGAGCAGGCTTGACAGCCCTGCGTGCTTTCGGCAGCTCAAAAGTTGAGATCGACAAACTCTGGCGATATGTCGTCGGCATTGGTGCTTTCCCTACACTTCTGGCGCTTGGATTTCGGCTATTCATGCCGGAGAGTGGCCGTTTCACCTACGAAGTGCGCAAAAACATTGCACCAAATGATGACAATGGCGTGTTGCGATCCTCGGACGCCTCTGTGTCGTCTGCTGATGTTCGTAGCCTGGGAGAAGAATCGCCCATAAACCAGTTCAAATTTAGTGAAATATGGAACTTCTTGTATCATCAAGGACATTGGGTCGATCTTTTTGGCACCTCCGTGTGTTGGCTACTTCTGGACTTTGCATTCTGTGAGTCAAGCAAACCTCCCTTTACGCACTCTTATCTGACTGGGCATTACAGACGGCCTTGGCTTCAACAACCCATCTACGCTCGCTAAACTCTGGACCTCGCAAGATCTGACCTTTCCACCTGACGTGCCCTACTGGTAAGTCAGCACTGTTACGCCAGTCCGATGTCCGTTTCTAAGTGCTTGCAGGTTGGAGACTTCCGGCATTGTCAATGCAACGATTGACGGCGTGGAGATCATAAATGGCACATACTCAAATGGTACCATTGCAGAAACCTTGGTCGGCACTGTGCTCGAAAGCAACATGCTTCGAGCCATCTACACTGTCTCGATTGCATCACTCCTCGGATCCTTCCTGATCATCGCCACGATCAACCGCTTCAATCGGAAGCACATGCTGACAATCACCTTCTGCCTACTGGCTGTCGTGTTACTCGCAGCCTTCGCCAGCTTCAAGGCACTGTTTCATCAAGGCGGGCTACACGTGGTGCTGATTATATTCTGGGTGATCATTTCCTTCCTGTTCAGCTTCGGCCCCAATACTCTGACATTCATCGTAAGTTCGTCATACCTTCCATTAGAACACCACCTGACATGACCCCAGATACCAGCTGAAGTCTTTCCAACGAGATATCGCTGCACATTCTACGGCATCGCTGCAGCAATCGGCAAAATCGGCGCCGTGCTTGTACAAATAGTCATTCTACACGTCCCATCAATCGGCAAACCCAACTCATCGGCCATTCGCTGGCTCTTGCTGTCGTTCGCGATATGCATGATTTTGGGTGCATTATGCTCGCATTACTTCGTACCAGAAGTTCAACGACGATCCACGGAGCGAGACACAAGAAAGGATAGAAAAGGCAATTTCCGACCGGCGCCACCATATGTCAATATACCTTTGCAGGAACTTCCTTTACCTCAACGACCAAGACAGCCTTGTCGGGATGGAGGCGAAGAGCTTGGCGAAATGGAGCTGAGGTCGAAGTGAAAAGCAGGCGAATTTTCTCCGGGGATCATGTCGCATACGTAGCACACCACAGCAACTTGCACGACAAAATATGCAATATGCCGTAGAGGTTGCTCTCTCTTGCAAGTAGTGCCACTCGGCAAATGCCAAGAGCGACCATCTATGAGTGGTCTGGTTCCAAGCTTCCCGAAAATGGCCGCCTCCAAAAGCTGAGTTCCTCAAGCGTTCAGCCGTGGAAGAGGATTCGGGAGGATCCAAGTCCTCGCGTATGCTCGAACTCGCCACATGGAACCAGTCATGGCATTCCACGGCCCTCTAGAAATAATGACACTCTCCTCTGAACCCCAACTAAATGACAATGTGCCTGGAGAATCAACACCCTCACGTCTGAATCGCCTCTCATGCGCTTTTCCAACAATAATCAACACCAAGGATTTCAATCTCCAGCGCCCGGACGTCCAGGAACTAGCTTCCTGCATCTCCTCTGACTGGACCGGGTCCATGGATACGCAACCGCAGGGCGTGACTTGGTCAGAACAGCTCAGACTCTGGAAAACACGAGCAGCAGAGATGCCAAACGTCCGATTCGAGATTACACACTCGAATGTAGACTTGGATGAAGTGAACGGTGTGGCGACTGTATGGATGGAGATGGAAGTGTTAGGAATGGGCGACGTGGTTCTCGGTGCTGTGAACGAGGTGAATTGGAGGAGAGTTGAAAATGACAGATGGGAGTGTTTTCACACGAAGGGTATGAGAGGGAGTCCGGGGCCAGCATTGAGCGTTTGATTGTGGTTGCTTCTGGCATTATCGTTGGAATCATTTGTTAGACTATAGAGTGGTGGAGCATATCGTGTGGTTCGCGGTGTAACATCCAACGAAGCGTCAGAAAATCGATTGTGCAAGCTGCCCGTAACGAGACTCGGAGTCAAGAAGCTCGTGGGCGGCCATAGTCTTACGGCTAGACTGATTCTAGACTTACTTCGCATGCCCATTCGCCGGCGACGTCAAGTTATTTTGTTGTTCCGAAATCGGTACAATCAACTTGTTGTTTACCACAGGCAGTAAACTTCGTGCACTTTGCCTCGCGCTTTGCGCCAGAATAGCGTCCATGATAACAAGCGCAGCCATCGACTCCACAATCGGCACAGCACGAGGGATAACGCAAGGATCGTGTCTGCCTTTCGCTTCCAGGACGCCTTCCTCCTCGTCGTATGTGGTGGTCTGCTGTGCCTGTCCGATTGTAGCGGGAGGCTTGAAGCCCACTGTGAAGAAGATGGGCATGCCGTTTGAGATCCCGCCTTGAACACCGCCAGAGTTGTTGGTCTTTGTGGTCAGTCTCGGTCTGGAGCTTGGGTTTTGTGCTGCTCCACTCGCTGAAGGAGGCACAGCCGGGGCCTTGACGAAGGGGTCGTTGTGAACTGAGCCCGGCATCTCGCAGCCGCCAAGTCCTGAGCCGATCTCGAAACTCTTTGTGGCTGGTATGCTCAACATTGCGTGTGCTAGTTTTGCCTACATCTCGTTAGCAATTGTGAAGGTCCGGGGCGCAACTCATGCAAAGGTAAAGACTTACCTCCAACTTATCGAAGCAAGGCTCACCTAGCCCTGAAGGACAATTCCGGATCACACATGTGACTGTGCCGCCAATACTGTCATGCTTATCTCGGTACTCCCCAATGAGCTCTTCCATCCGCTTCGCAGCCTCTCCGTTCGGACATCGCACCGGCAAGAAAGAGTCGACCTGTTCTCTCGTCACGCCCTCAATCAACTTCAAGAACTCCGGGTTCGTCGAAGGACTAGGATGCGTTCTTGTTGATGGAAACAGATGCTCCGGCCCAACACTATTCGTAAAAGCCACAATCTCCACTCCATGTGCAACCTTCAAGTATTTCTCCGCCACACCCGCAGCAGCTACACGCCCAATGGTCTCACGAGCAGAGCTTCGCCCACCACCAGATGAAGCCTTGACGCCATACTTCTCCAGATACGTCCAATCCGCATGCGAAGGCCTAGGGAAATCATCCATTGGTCTTTGAGGCTTCGCACCAGCTACTTGTCCATTGAACGTCGCGCCATCCTTTCCATAATCTTTCGGCCTCTGGTCCTGGTTCATGACCCGCATGCCAATAGGTGTGCCTAGCGTGACGCCAAACTCTGTACCACTCTGTATCTCCACCAAATCTTTCTCATCGCGGGGTGTAGTGAGGGCCGATTGTCCAGGTCTTCGGCGTGTCATCTGTGGTTGGATGTCCTTCTCGCTGAGCTCCAGGCCAGGTGGGACACCATCGACAATGCATCCCACCGACTTGCCGTGGGACTCTCCGTAAGTCGTCACGCGGAAGTAATCGCCAAAGGTTGACATTGTCGCTGGATCCTTGTGGTGCTCGTGAATGAAAGTGGTAGTTTAGGTGGAATGGTCTTTGTACGCGAAATGGGCCCGCACGATGAGTCGTCCTGCCATTGACGTACCCAAACTTTTTTGAGAGGCCGGATCATGATTTCATGAGGCGGGCAGTCAAAATTTCATTTGCAGTCGCCTGATCCAGCAAGTTCGCTCTGATTGGCCGAGAGCCAGCTAGCGCTAATGGAACTCCCTGAGAATGTGGTGAATGATGTCTGGGTGGAAGCTCTATGATTGGCCACAGTCGGTCTAGCGCTAGTGAATGTTCATGAATGGTGAATGGACTCGAGCGGCCTGTGCTTCGTGAATCACCTTCCTGCAGCTTCCGTCGTCGCTTTGAACAAGCTTGGCAGGTGCCTGCACAATTCTCACGCGACACGATGGATGCGCTCGAGCCGTTGCGCCTCCAACAGAACACTCAGCTGCTTGTCGACCTAGATCGCTCTCTGTCATATATACCCTTGCATCGCTGTGGATGTTTCTCTCCCCGCTAACAAATTCGTCGGAACACACTTACCGCCGAGACTTTCGAGCGTTCCCATGGTTTCCAACATTACGCGTAAATGAAAACAGCAAACAGAGGCAAAACGAGACGTTGAAGGGGAAACTGAATTAAGGCGAAAACCACCATCTAGCATTGTACCAATTCTTCGAAACTACGCAAAGGCTATACCTTCATCACAATGATCAAGCGCACACACACCGTGCTATGCAATCACTATCTCATGACCGGTTGCCCTCACACGTGCTTATCAGGACGGAAGTACGCATCCATAGTCGGAGAAATCACGTGCGCTTCTGGAAGGGGTTAGTGTAAACATAGACCGACGCCATGCACCTTTCCTGTCCTCCCAGAGTTCAGACCTGCCTGACTCCTCGTATTGAGCTTCGAGTCTCTCCTCGAAATTCTCAACCCTGTGCGCGCAGATAGTCTTCTCGGAATCATTCTCGTCCTTCTCGTGCTCGTACCAGAAACACCACTTCTGCAAACAGTGGCTCGCCGCGTAAGGTGGCACGGAATGTGCATCGCATGAGATCCCAAAGTCGAAGAGTCCAGCAGAGCCCCTGCAATCTGGACATCGACGCTTCGACGCTTCACATGCAGCCTTGAAGTCAGAAACGATATCAGATGCGATCTCGACATCGCCAAGTACGGCGATAATCTGCTTCTGATAATCTCTGAGCGCTTCGTTCTCCTCGAGATTTTCGGCCGCATCGTAGCAGAAGAATCGAATGAGAGGCGAAGCACGAGGAAGAGCTCCGTAGAGGAAAGCGATCTCGGAAAGCTCGGGGTATCCGTCTCCAGAGGAGATCTTGAAGATGATCTGTTCGATGATCAGCCTCCGCAGCATACGTGCGTCGAACCTATCTGCAAAGACGTACAGCTCGAAAAGAGTCTGAAAAGGCCAAGTCGTAGGATCATACGCGTCTCCAGTCTCGCCGAGCAGATCAATGGGTTTCTGAGGTAAAGCAAGTCGGGAAGTGTAAAGCCAACCAACAAATGTCTTGAATGTCCAGGTCGGAGTATCCTCTAACGTGGTGGTGAGTGATTTGCTGTCGGAGAATTGTCCCTTGAAGGTGGCTCGGAAGTAATCCGAGCGTGTGCAAATCAGTTCACGGGGAATGTGGAAGGTCTCAGACTCATCCCCGTCCACGACCGTAATGCTCACCATGGTGGGTTGGTAGAGCTCCTCGAGTTTCATGTCTGGCACCTGGCCGACAATTTCAGGGTGAATCCCCATTTTGAAGTTGAGTTTGTGGCTAGTGAAAGTGTTGTTGCTGGTATTCTCTGTGGGTAGTCTGTGACTTCAGAGATCTTTCTGTTGGTCCTGCCTGTGCTTGAATTCGTGAGATCGAGCGTCAGAGCCTGAAAGGGTACTTATGTACACATCTCTGACGGATGGTGACCAGATACAGACGACACAAAGTAGAAGTGCTTCTTGCACAATCGAATTGTGCAGTCTTTGGGATTAAAGTGTGACTGACAAAGAGCTGCACATTCGCTCGTGTCGTGAACAATGCATTTGTACAGCCATTAGAAGAGACAGTGTGTGCTGCCGTCTTTTATCGGAAGAAACAAAGGCGTTGTGATTACCAAGGTGCGCTGGCTTGCTTGCATTATGGTGTAGGCTGTCGCGACCGCGAAGTGTAGTAGACTGTAAGTTTCAGTTTCAGTTCCAGGTGAAAGTGGAAGTGGCAGTGCCAGTGGCGATAACTGGCAGCAACGGCTGTCTCCCGGGTCGCCTGCAGAAGGAGCGCACGTCCAACGAAAACGGAAAGCACCCATCAATACAACCATCTCTCATCATTTGAGATTGTGATATACTACGACTAAGTAATACTTGCAGATCGACCTTCAAACTGACATTTTACTCAAAGGGAAAAAAGGCGTTATTGTGGCCTTTCGGGAAAAACGCCCCAGCTATGCATGCATTCTTCAGTCCAATCTGTTCGTGCAAAATATATCCGGCCGGCCGTTCTGTTGCCTTGTAACGTACAATTCTTTGCATTCTTTTTGTATTCTCCATTGAACAAGCAACCAATAACGACTTATCCTGGCATGTTCTCCAGGAAGCCTGCCATCCTTCCGGGAACGCCACGCTGGGTTTAATACAATATGTAACATACGGAAAGCTGTGTGGCTGCGGTATCGCAAGCTCACGGGTGTTGCAGGTGTTCAGCTCGTCTGAAGAGCGTCCAAGTCGCGTTGGCTTTCTTCGGGCGTGCTTGGTGGCAGCGGAGACATCCACTATCGTGCCCGAGCACCAAGATCAGTGCTTCCATTGCCTGTTCCTCTTCTCCTCTCTGCTTTTTGCTGCGCGGCGAGAGCAGTGCGAGTACCTGCGCTAGGCGGCAGATGTGTTGGGGTAAGGTGTTGTTCCCGACTTCCTGCTCGTCCAGGTGAAAGCAATTTGTCGTTGTCGGGCATTAAGCTCATTCGGCTGCTCCGACTCGCAGGCCGTTGATGATTCCCGATATTACTTCGCTCGCGATGGAGAGGTGGGACTCGACTAGAGCTTCTTGAAGCAGAAGAGCCAATAGGCATCGACGCCAATGCATTGAGCGAGGCTAGCGAAGAAGATGAGCCGGTACTGCTATCCCGGCTCATCGGTCTGGTGACGTTGATGGCGCTTTGTCTTCGATCGAGTGTCGGCGGTATGAGGTCGAAGTAGCTGCCCCTGTTCCCCAGCGAGGGGCCTGCGCTGAGTGGATTTGCGAAGCTGCCCGATGGACTCTGCGATACTAGAGGCGTGGGAGGCGTCATCATACTCATGCCGCTCGAACTGCGACGTGACATGCCGTATCCAGTACCAGGCCTTGCAGGGGTCGGTACGGGTCTGCTGTCTGCAAGCTCGCTGCTCTTCACAAGGTCATTTGCCATCTCGCGTACTAGGATAGCCGGGTCATGGCGAGCGAGCTCCTTCACAGAGTCGAACAGGCTGTATCGCCGTAATAGAGAGCCACCTTCTCCCATCGTGCCGTGTTCGATCATGCCTTGGCCTTCACAGGCGTCGCATATGCTGCGTATGACACGCAACAGATTGAGTCTGACCAATGCCTTCTTTGCATGCATTTTGACTGCTGCTCTTTCAAATAGCGTTCGATTCGCCAAGCTGGCAGCGATAGCAGGACTCAGACGGAGTAGCTTCTGCAAAGGCTCGAGTAGATTCTCAAAGGCGTCTGCCTTGCTTTCGTTAAAGCATTGCACGAGCGCCTCGTCAAACCTAAATGACGGCTCGAGGAGATGCTCCTCCACTTTGGCAGTCTCTTCTTGCAGCCATATAAATATGGCATCCAGTGCTGTGACTGCCCAATATTGGTCGGCGAGCAATGACACGTAGAACTGCAGACCCTTGTTCTGCCATAAAATCTTGCGACCGACCTTGCCAGAATGTGCCATGTCACAGATGATTGGCAGAGCAAACTCCTTGAGAGGACGTTCGGTCTTGACGATCTTCTGCAGCAGAGGAATAATACCAGAGAGAGCAGCATCTTCCTGTCTTCCAGTGCTGAGTCGACAAAGATTGTACATCGTCGCTAGGATCTGATTCGAGATGTCGCGGAAATGTTGCGCATTGGAAGCTGACTTGCTGTGGGATGGCATACTCGAGCCTAGCAAGTCGGTGAGGACCTCAATCGCATTGCTGTTCTGCAATGCGTCCAAGGTCGTCGAAAGCATACTCAAATTCTTGATGAATTTGAGCATCACAACCTGATTGCCAGGCCGCATTCGTCGTAGGTCCTTGAGTACCCTCTTCAGTACCATGCGATCAGCAATGAGCTCTTTGACATGGTTTTCTGCTTGACTGAACAGCAAAAAGATGTTCACCACTCGAGACTCTACAATCTCTGCGAGCTCTCGATCGTCCTCGTCCAACACCCGGTTGAGGACCAGTGACAAAGGGTAGAGCACTGCGCTTCGTGAGAGGATGCGGCAAAAGTCGTTTTTGGGTGTCGGTCCTTGAAGCTCGAAGACAGACCAGATGCCATTGACGCCAACGAGGACCAGCTCGCGACCAGCTTCGCTGTCATAGTCTTCTTCCAAGAACTCCACCAGCACATTCAATCCGCCACACGAAATGAACATCTGCAGTGTGAGACCTGTGTTCTGATACATCATTCGCACGAAGTTTGCGGCCTCCAGCCGGATTTCTGTGGCGTACTTCTTGGAGGCGAATGATGAGATTATAGGAATGCCGCCCACGAAGCACAGATTCTCCTGAACTTCATTGTTGTCGGAAAGGATGACGTTCACGATCCTCAACAGGCGGAGAATGATGAACGATCGCGTGGTCTCTGACAAGATCTCCAGTATCGGCAGCATGCCGTGACTGCTGACAATCACGTTCTTGACATCAGGACTCTCGGCCAGGATGACAACCAGCTGGTCAACTATCTCAGCCAATACGTCCTCAGGCTGTCCGGCTTTCAGATCGGAAACAAGACTTTCGACAACTGCACAAAGGCGAGCATGTTTGTCGCGAGCGACGTTGGATTCGAGGTCAACTTCGTCAAGTTCCTCTTCCAAGGCCTTGAACGGGTCTTCCTCGTCCTCATCATCGTCGTCATCGCCCCATGTCACTGAGTTCGTCAGTTTCAATGTGCCACTGGCTTCGCTACTGTCAGAGGACTTTGGGCTGGAGCGACGAATGTGACCCAACTCTTTGGCACCCTGAAGGCTGATTGGCTGTTCGTCAAATACCAGATCGGTGTCAAAGTCTTCATCGCCATCGTCCTCGGCATACTTCTGAATTTCGAGACTCGAACGATTTCGTCGCATGGCGGCAGCATCGTGGACAAGCTGCGTGGGGGTATGTGTCCTTCGCCTTCGCATGCTACCATTGAGTTTGGTCTTTACGTTGAGATCCCGAGGGTCGTATTTACGACTGGGCGAAAATCCTGCAAGCTTCTGAAGAAACGCATCCTCATCGTTCGGTACCAGGTCGGAGTAATCCTCTTCCTCCTCTTCTCGAAAGCGGTCCTTATTGGCGGATGCGGGCTGATGAGGCTTTACGATATGCTTCGTCGGTGTTGCTCGGGGCTTGGGGATCGCACTAGTCCTTGAAGCTGGCTTGAGTATTTGCGTTCTCGGTTGCGAGTCCTTGCTCGGCTTGCGTTCATGCTTGCTGCTGGCTCCACTTCGCTTCGGAGCCAGAGCCGGTGGCGGTTGGTTCCTGATTTCTTCCGATGTCGCGCGAGGCGGGTAGTATGGGCGCACGGTCTCAAGGGCACCCCCGTCGGCAAGCTGCAATGACGAGCGTACAGTCAGCTCGCCTTGGAACTCACCGTCCCAGTCTTCGACCTTGCCATCCGTTTCTGGAATACTTTCAGCATGAGCGTACTGTTTAAGCTTTTCAGAGCTAAACAGGCCAGCATCCTGTGGCTTGAGATGTGCTGGCAGCTGAAGGCCAGCAATTCCTGTTGTCAGCGATGCAAAGTCATCTTCCCAGTTGTCGCTGTGCGCCTCATCGGAGGATGATTGGAAGGCTTCTGATCCTTGGGACTTCCGTGAAGCAAGTCGAAATGCAGGTTTTGACTCGGTCTTGACTTTTGTGCCAACGACGCCAGGTTTGGCAGAGCTTCGTGAAGTAGGTCTGGAAGCTATTTTGCTGGAAGGTCGTCGACTACTCCCATTCGATTGCGCAGGGGTTGGACTGGCTTTCAACGCCTCGTTCCATTCCTGCACACTCTTGACAGCTTCAGTGTACTCTGTTGGCTTGGCCTTGTTCCCTTTCTTCGCCGACACAATCCAAGGATGCTTGAGCAGTTTTTTGGCAGAAACGCGCAGGTTGGGATCCTTTTGAAAGCATTGCATAAGGAAGTCTCGCACGAGCGGGCTGGCACCTTCTGGAAGGGGAGGATGATCATCGTTGACGATGCGGAACAGGGCAGGCATGGGCGCGAATTTGGAGTAGGGTGGCTTGCCATCGAGAAGCTCGATCACAGTGCAGCCAAGACTCCAGATATCACTTGCAGTGGTGGCGCCAGATAATTCGATAACTTCCGGGGCCATCCAATATGGTGTCCCTACCACGCTACCTTCGGCCAGACCTGATTGCTTCGTGGCAACTCCAAAGTCGGCCAGTTTGATCAAGCCCTCCTTGGTGGTCAGGATGTTGGCACCTTTAATATCGCGGTGGATGACACCCTGTTCGTGGAGAAACAAAAGGCCTTGCAGCACCTGTGAAATGTACAAAGCCACGAGGTTCTCCGGAAATTTGCCAAAGTTCTTGCAAATGCTGTGCAGACTGCCCTGTTCGCAGTATTCCAGAATGATGTAGAGAGAATCGGTTGACTTGACAAAGCCGTGGTACTTGACGATGTTGGGATGATTGAGGTTCTTGAGCAGATCGATCTCTTGCATGATGACATTCAACTCGGCCTTGGGCATATCAGACAGGCGGACCTGCTTGATGGCGACCGTTTCTCCTGTCGACCAGTTGAGGGCGGCGTACACACTTCCAAAGGCGCCTCGGCCGAGGCATTGGCCCAGTTGCTGCAACATGTTAGTACGTTGATCATCGCGTTCATGCGCAGCTGAAGTGCAACGAAAGGCAAGACGGATGGCTGAGACATGGTCTCTTGCTCGACCTCACGTCTTGACCAATGTGCTGGTGGCACGTACATAGTCCTTCAAACCCTCGACTTCCTTGGCGGTCCGTTGTGCTGTGCCATCCTTGCTGGGCAGCTTGTCGCGCATTGCCAGCGCATGTGCAGCGCTACTCCCTCTCCGAGTGGAACGTGTGGGAGCAGTCTTGTCGCCATTTTCCTTGTCCGAGCTGCCTCTGACTTTGGCACTTCGTAGCACTCCGCTCCCGCCTACACTCGACTGTTTCGGCGTGGCATGGGATCTTGGCTGAGCGACGCTGGTGTTGACGCGGTGCGAGGTCGACGGTCTGCTGGTATGCGAGGGTGTGCCATTGGGCGACAGGGGTGGGGGCATGGTGGTCGGGGCCCACTACCGTCGGCGGAGGGCAGAGGACTGAGCGGGCGGGAACGACATGAGAAGGCGGGCGGTGAAGGGCGGAGCGGAGGAGGAGGGAGAGGTGGTGGGCTGGTGGTACAGGCGGTCTCCGCTCATGATAGATGGCCGTCACGGTGCACTCGTTCAGCCGCGAAATGGCGGCAGCGGCGAGGCAATGACGATGGCGGAGGGCGAAGGCACGCGACTCCTCTTTGAAGGACGGACTGACTGCACGTCCGTCCGCTGGCTGGCTGGCTCGCTGTCCGCCGGCGCCGTCGACGTCGCGCGCGCGCCCTCTCCCTCAGGCCGCCGTCCACTCACAACTGCCAGCGCGCGTGTCGTTGGGCCCCTCGAAGCGTCGCACGTTCGCAGAACCCGGTTTCACAGGCGCGCGTGGTGGTGATGGACGGGGAGCACCCTGGCTGGGCGGAAAGTGCTGCAGCTGGGATCACGAACTCAATCTCCCCGCTATATAAATATCCATCCCAGTCGACCATCATCACGCCCAGATCTACCCGACTGCTGCCCCTCGCCAGCGCAGCAACATCTCGCGGTGCCTTGCATATTCGATGCACAGCGGTGGGCGGCTGTACTCCGCTGCCTTGCACACCTCCGCCGCCTCACCGTAACTTTCTCCTTCTCTCCAGTGCCTACAACACACACCTAGCACGCCACGGCGAAGCCCAATCAATCCATTCATTTCATTGCCACGTCACAGAGAGATCGACCTGTAGATCAGCTCCACCAACCGAGAATTCAAAGGCCGTGCACCACTTTCGCTCGCTTCATGGAAGTAGGCACGACAGCAGACGCAAGGGCGTCACTCTTAGCGTTGCCGACTGAGCTGCGGGACCACATCCTGCACTATGTCTTCCTCGAACGTGTTCCGGTCCGAATTCCAGTAAAGGGCACGCCAACCCTCATCGGACGTGCTACGGCCAAGGACGAGTCATGGAATCAGAACATGTACTGGGATCCTACCCAGGGTACCTGGCGTTTGCAAGACCCGAAAAGGAATGTCACTGAGAAACCGAAAGCTTACTTGTTGCCTGGCAATGGCGAACTTCCATTTCGCCTATTCAGCAAAACGCCCATTGCGCAGGTCAACAAGGTCATGCGTGCCGAGGTATCGCGTTTCTTGCCTCTTGCCTCCATTGACATTGTCACTCAGGTCGAGAAGTTTGACTTTTCTCACATCCAGACTTTCCTCGCAACGCTCCCAGCTTCGAGATTAAATGACTTTGTGGTTCAAGAGAATGGCAACTTCACCTGCTCGCTCACAATCTATCTCTCCCGTCCGCCAGATGGGAGCCTTGGCCGCTCTTCTGCAAACCTCGAGAATTGGCTGAACTTCATCAATACCTCTTACCCCTTCCCTGGCAGTGTTCCTGAGCTCGCTACTCACTACCGCTTACCTCGAAGCCCTTTCACGGAACGTGTTGGAGAAACACTTTCAACTCTGCCTTTGCTGCAAATGATGTACAACAAGCATGAAGGACGCAATCCTGGCCCAGGTAAACTCGACCTCTACAAGATCATGCACGCTTGGTGGGCACGATGGAGAATTGAAGGCTACCTCATCGATGGTTGGAACGTGACCAGGCACGCAAGCCCTGATGATCTCAAATTACCCGTGGTACGCAAAACTTTGCATAGGGTATGGCCAACGATATGAATCGCCATACACGTGTGCATCAGATCTTACAGCCAAGGTCTCGATCCTGGGCAACATCGATAGAAGCCACTGATGAGTTCCCGCTCGTCGCCTTTGCCTGCTTGTTTATTTGGAAAGCTGCATGGCGGTCGGTATTTTCCTGAGAGGAGGTGTCTGTAGCGTGGTTTAAGCTATCTTGTGCTGGAAAGAAGCCACCGCTAGCCATTTAAGATTGATGCCGGTTCGCAGATCCATCTGTGGCGTTCTAGACAAAGCCACCGATCGACCTTCGACTATATTCTCACGAGCAGCTACGATGGTAGGCGGTGAGATCGAGCGAATACAACATGCTGGAGACGGCATAAGAACCGTGGCAGAAATTGCACAATCGTGTTGAGTTTCGAAAGCACGAATAGATGACCATCACATCGCTTACTGGCCAAAGACGTGCATCCGTCTACCATCTATATAACAAAGTCTAGATCCTCAAGTCACGCTACTGTGAGCTGGCGCCGGAAACAGCCACAATGATGGAAGAGCCGCAAACACACCATCCCTCGTACCGCCTGTCGCCATCACCATAAAGCGGGCTATAACGACTTGGTCTGGATCCCCGTCTCGCTCGTTGCTTTCGCAAACCACCTGTCGTCGGCCGTCTCAACGATGCTCAGAATGCTGTGCAGATCCGCAGTCGTGTTGCTCGCAGCACGTGCTCTCGCCATCGATGGCAACGACCATCTTGTCTATGAAGCAGAAGGAAGGCCTGGCGTACAGGCTCGTCAAACGACAGATGGCAGATTCACATTCTACCAGATGAAGACCGCGCTGTCTGGACCATGCGACATGGCTTACAATCCCGTCGACCGCCTTCTCTACGGCGAACAGCAGCTCATCAATCAACTTTTCAGTATCAATCCTGCAAACGGAGCAGTCACGGAATACGAGATCCCATTTACCACTGGAGCAAGCAATGCCACAATTCCAATCACGGTTCCTAAGCCTGTTGGCGACCGCACAGCTTTCTCGTGTGCCATCCGTGAGGGAGCGGATGGAAATATGTACGTTCCAGCCGGTCAACCTGCTAGCCCATGAGACTAACGATCGTCAGCTACGCCAGCAACGGCGTCCGCAATCAACTCGTCCAACTTCGCACGCGTGACAAGCGTATCCGCATCTTCCAGAACCCACCAAACGTGCTCGGCAACCTCTTCCCATTCAACGACATTTACACCGATGCTCAAGGCATGTGGGTGACGCAAACCACCGGCAATGTGCTCCAATACTTTGACTACAGCCAGCAGCGCTTCACTCAACAGTATACGATCCCAACACCACTTTCCCTTCCACCGGGAGTCTTCGTCGCCTCTGATGGTCTCGTCTACGGTTGCGAAGTCATCGGAAACAAGATATTCACCTTCCATAAGAGGACCAAGCAGTTCCGTGAATATCCGCTTCCAGTCCCTCTCATGACACCTTCAGTCGTCCGAGCAGAGAAGAACGGTTGGGTATACTTCACTCTGCTCACCGGCAACGGCATGGGTAAGTATCATCTAACATATCCCATCTCCTATCAACGCAGCTAACCAATATTGTCGTCCAGGTCGCATCAACATGCGCTCCCACAAAATTGAACTCTACCGCACGAACCAAGACCCCGCTTTTGGCTCCGTAAATACAGGTCCAGCCTCTGACGGCCGCGTCTGGATGTCCTACTTCGCCTCAAACAACCGCCTCGCAGGATTCGACGACAAGACCTTGACGTACACATATGTAGACTTCCCAGGTGGCTTCCAACAATTCCAGATTCCAGGTCTCGTAGGGTCGATCCCGCCATATCTCAACATCGCCGTCAACTATCGACCGGGAAACGCACTTTGGTTCAGCAGTCCCACGTTTAACGCTGTGGGAAGGTACCGTCTGTCGAACAGAAGGGCCAAGAGGGACGAATTGATCGAAGAAGCAGAGGCGGCTTTTGAGTCTTAAGATGAAGTTGCACAAGCTATGTCTTCACGGGAGATTCCTAAGTGGATCACAAGACGCTCGAATCGTACCCGTACACACAGTTCAAACAAGGCGTAGTTATGATTCATCGAGGTCATCTTTCCCGTTGCTGGAGAGCGCGCGTATTCAGACGCGGCCAAGAGCGCCACTACGAGACACGACAGTACAAGACAATGCAAGCATGCAATGAAATGGCAATATCAACACACCCACGTTTCCATGAATTTCCTCCAGCTCTACAGATGAAGGACAGCAATAGTCTTGGCGTTGCCTAAAAGCTGACCAGCATGGCAGCTGCACCACCAAATAATGCCGCAGCACCGACGGCACCTGTAGCGACAGCAGCGAAATTGCCAGTGGTGGCCGAGTTCGAGCCAGCAGCAGGACGAGCAGTCTCCTCGCTTATCGCCGTCAGACTTGCGATAGTAACCGTTGTAGTGGGCGTAGGAAGGTCGGTAGGGGAAGGCATAGCACCACAGGTAGCGTCGTCCTGTGCACCAGTGGAAGCCTTGATCCCCTCTTGACATGTTCTGTCGCTGTTGTCTCTCGCCTCCAGCACACCATCAATAACATGTAGTATACCTCCTGGAATGGAATATCAGTCGGAAGTACCAGCTCTCCGGATACGTAGCATTTTCCATCGTTGCAAGTGCTGAACAGGATTGACACGTCGCCGCCCGTGAGGCCAGCAAGCAAGGTCTCTATTGCAGTTGCGTTTCTGACAGCGGATTTGATGTGTTCGCCGTCGAAGGTACTAGGGACTACATACGCCGCCGGCAGGCCTGGCAGATCTCCTTCCGGAATGTTTTGAATTGTACAGGCGATTCTTTCGAAAGCGAAGGCTGTCAAGTTGATAGCAAATGCCGTACCCTCGAGGTCCTCGGCGATGGGCAAGAATTGGTCAATCAGGTGTACGGCACCGTTGGCTATAGGGATATCCTAGGTGACTTGTCAGCCGCTGTCGCCAGGGAATGATACTCGCTTCGGTATCTGTCGACTTTCTGCTCGGCGCAGCTGATCTGCAAGCGTAAAGCCTGCTCCGAAAGGCCTTGGGAAAGATCCTGGCCTCCCAACACTTGGTGAGCAAGCCATTGCCATCGTGGTCGGTGCCGTTGAGCATGAGCAAGCCACTGGCGGCACCTTGTTGCGGCACCTTGTTGCGGCCGCTCAGCCGATCAAGTCAACTTCCGCGGGCATGGTTTATCATGCATGAGGCGGAACGTGCGAAGGAGATGGCCATGGTCAGCGAGAGAAGGAGCAGAAGGAAAGACGCAGAAACGAGGCAAGCTTGGCAATGTAGTTACTCTCCTTGTGCACGTGCATGGCGGCCACGTGCTGGCGCGTTCTCTCGGTCCGTGCGCCAAGTTGACGCGGCTCGAGCCCTTCACTTCACTTCAGTCACCTCGCGCCCCGAATCTCCATCTGCATCATCGGACACTCGTTGCGACGACAAATTGGTCAGTTCTGGAAGGCGTAACAGGATACTTGATTTTGTGGCCTCACGCGTCTGCCCACTTTCCCTTCACAAGCTGCCGCTTGCAAGCTATGGCCCCTGCGGAGCCCCAACCGGACACTCTCCATCAGCCTCTTGTAAATATTTGCGACTATCGACAAAATGACGATGTGTACAGAAGTCCCTGCAAACAGCATGAAGCCAATCGAGCATATTCCAGAATCGAGAAGCACGATGACTTCAGCAAGGTTTGGGATTTAAGGACAAGCGAGCCATAATATTATTCGGATCCAAGATACATAACCGTACCAGCAAATAGAATGTAGGCCTTTACACCTGGCACTTGGTTCTATATTTCTGACTCAGCATCTCACAAGGATATGGAGCACGCTCACGCCCAATGCCATGGCGTAGTCGGCGAGCTGGAGAGATACATGTGATGCCAGGCCTGCGGAGCTAGGTTGATCTCAACCGCATAGGAGACTTTGACCTGCTTCTCAGGGCTTTCGAACAGCCAGTGTATTGCGATGGCTCCCCACGTCCTCACGGTTCTTAAATGTCTTCGCGAGGCCGCAAAACAGTACCGTAGGTTTCCTCTCAGCTGTGTAGAGGGAATTGCCCACCTGGCAGTACCAGACTCTGAGCAATGTGCGCCTTTATCTTCTGCTTTCCCCCGTGTGTTACTGTTCCTCTCTTCATCGCACGCTCTTACACAGCCTGCGATTCCAAGCTCTCGAGACTACTCAGAGCCACGCCATCTCACGATCGCACGAACACGAACTCTCGCCGCCTTTCAGAAGCAAGCATTTTGACGCCTCAAGACCTCATCGCCCTCCGACAATCCGACCCCAGCCAAGCCAACGAATCTGGAGGTCCCGTCCTCGCGATGCCTCCGCGGACCTACGAAGCGAGCCTCCGTAACTGGAGGCAAGAGACCCTCTCCTGGAAGCCTGAGCACCTGTCAGGCTTCCTTCCGACAATTTCCTGCTCAGCCTGCAGTGGTAAGTATTCCCCACCACTCTCTCTCCCCGGAAATTTAGATGACCATGACAAGAAGCAGGGACTTGACGGACTTTTTGCTTTCCTCGGAGCGATGAGCACACTACCACAGGACTCGACGCTCTTCCGCCAAGCTCATGTTGGCGGAGGGGCTGGCAATCACCCAGCTCTGATCCTGTGCCAATCGACATGTGGCCACCTTGTCTTTTGTGCACCGGTGACCTCGTTCTCACAAGCTGGAGGCCTGATTGCCAAGTATGCTTACGCACAACAGAGAGATATCCTTTGGCGGTACTTGGCTGTTGCTCACCAGAGCGGCGATAAGTCCCCAAACGGCATGGATTTTCTCGAGTGTGATTTCGACACTCCAAAGCCATCGTTCGTCAACCTGGACCAGGGATACTGGATTGAGTGGCGCAATCTCTCGCGCTTCCGATCTAGCGGTAACCAATGTCGACTCAGCCCGACCTCCTTCCACCAGGCCACTTGGGCGTACCACAGGGCAGAACGCCATCGGGCGGCAGAAAGGAAGACTGCACAGAAGAACGTGTGGAGCGGGTTCCCTCCACACCAGGTTCCGTCTCTGCAGTACAACCAACATGCCAACCTTTGGAATTCTGGGAAGCAATACAGTGCGTGCCTCTCCAACTGGCGACATTCAGGGCCACTGAATGTCGCCACGACGGGAGTCCAGCCTGCTGCCGTAACGTCGAAGCCGCCACGCCAACAAGACTCGACGCACTTCTCGATGGGTGGGCGCTCAAAGCCACTCAGTGTCCATGCAACGATTTTTAAGCCAGCGAACGCCAACCAGAGCTGCTCGAAGCCATCGGATCAGTACGGCAATGTGGGACCCGCGTACACCGGGTTCCCATATTATCCATGGGTGCCACCGGCTGCCTAGAGAATGTACAAGTTGACGACAAGCACCACCGCCATAACTCGATCAGCATCTCTGCCTATGGCATCTGGATCAAGGTAAGTATATCCCCTCCGCGCTTTAAACTAAAAAACGCTGCGACGCGAGTCAAGGCACCAAAAAAAATAGAAGAAAACGACCAACCTGCCTCTTCGGAGCCGGAATAAAAAATTGCTTTTTCGCGTTCTTGCTTTTTCGCGTTCTTGCTTTTTCGCGTTCTTGCTTTTTCGCGTTCTTGCTTTCTTGCTTTCTTGCTTTCTTGCGTTCCTGCGTTAGATAGCAGTGCGTCTTGAAAACGGCGGAGCGCCGGGGGTTGAGACCGGGGTCTAGGACAACAATCAGGTATGAGAACCCTTACTGTTTGAGCACATACTGACGTGAAACTTATAGCTCAGCCTTTCGCACCCGAACGACGGCATCGCCTCTCCGGAAACCCTTCAAGACGACCAAATACTGCGACTGGAGACAGAGATCTAGGACAAGACCAAGTATGTATTGCCCTTCCCACTGAATGATACTAACCCACAGATCCTAGGCGATGGGAGTGCACCTCACCGTGGTGCCTAGGTGGAACCTTCGCGGCTCAGTCTCAGACTATGCCCGGAGAGCTAAGACACTCCCTCTAAGCTAATGCAAGTATAGACTTGGCAGTCCACATCTGGATCTATGGTCTCTTCCGCAGGATCTCATTGGTCACTAGCTATTCTCCGACATCCTACGGCGACGACGCTTCTATCGTTGGCTGCACTCACGCTGACAACTGATGCATGGCTCGAGCATTGTCGTGGCCCGTGGATATCGATAAACTTTGCTGATGCGCCGGAGAGGCGGAGAGGGCAATGTTTCAAACATGCAATGCCCTAAACAGGCAAACCGGGCAGCACCTAAACAGGCAATCCTTCTCAAGACTTGGGATCGTTCACCCACCCTCGCTGTAGAGTAAGCGGTGCTCCACAATTTATCCCGACGTCCGCCTTCATCATGCAAGTCACTCGGATGCCCCGGTCGCCATGTTATTGACACAATCAGATCGCCATCCTCTCATGAGCGACCACCAACAACCACACTCTGCTCCGATACTGCTCGTACTCTCAAAGTATCCCCATCGTCCGGCTCACTCCGTTCGTACAGGTGTGTTGGATCAGGTCGGAACCAGAGTCCTGCGACGTGTCGGAAGCATTTTAAAGTCCGCTGACAAAGGATAGATCAGGCCATCATGCTTACTACATGCGCACACCGAGACGTCTTGTCCAACATGTATCTAGGACATGGGTAGAGTGCGACTGATAAGGCTCCGGAAGCTCCTTCAACGGCGTGTGCTGCAACTACTTCAGATTATCAAAGACCATTATGTCCCGCCTAAATCTTCCACATCTCAACCGGCTTCTTACGCTCGATGCTCTGGAGGCCGCGGCCCTCTTACTCACACTGGTTGCCCTCTACTGGGTGGTATCTGTCTCGTATACAGCCTTCCTCGGGCCACTAAGCAAGTTTCCCGGCCCTCCACTGCGAGCTTTGATCCCGATACCCGATCTGCTCACAGTGTGTAGCGGCAACGACGCCGAGGCTGCCATCCGTTTACATGCGAGATATGGGCCAGTGGTACGCGTAGCGCCAAATAAGCTATCTTTCGCCGGAGAGAGGTCATGGAAGGAAATCTACGGCTTTCGCAAGCCTGGAGAGGCACCATTATTGAAAGACCATACGCGGTACTCGAAACCCTTCAACGGCGTTGGCAGTCTTGTGACCGAGACTGATCCCGCAGTCCATGCGCGGCAGCGCAAGTTGCTCTCTCACTCATTTGCAGACCGCACTTTGAAGGAGCTCGAGCCGCTACTGCAGCAGTGGATCACGCTGTTTAGATGCAAAGTGGAAGAACGCATGCGGAATGGTGAGAAAGTCGATTTAGTGAAGTGGTTCAATTGTACGTCAGCGACTCGAATCTCCTCTCTTTCATGCCCTGCTGACTTGCTGCGTTCGCCCCTGCCTAGGCACAACTTTCGATATCATGGTAAGTTCATGGCACATCGATTGACATTCGCTGTGAGGAACTCAGAAGCATTACAGGGAGACCTGGCCTTCAACGAGAGCCTAGGTATGCTCGAGAACGGCGAATATTCAGACTGGGTCAAAGCTATCTTCGGCAGTGTCAAAACCATTACCCTCATCCGGGCAGTCAAGATAATTCACTGGCTCGTCAACATGTTAGCCAATGAATTCCTCGTGAAGAGCCCCAAAGTTCAGAAACAGGGTGCATTGCATTGGAATTACGCCAAACAGCGAGTCGACCGGAGATTGGCCAAAAGGCCTGAACGGACAGATCTATGGACGAACATCGTCAAGAAGAGAGACGAAGGAGAAGATGGTCTGTCAACAGAGGAGCAGTACAGCAATGCTTCAACCTTTATGATTGCTGGAACGGAAGTAAGCAGACCAGGTCCAGAGGGAAGGTATCCCTTGCTGACTAGGCCATACAGACGACTGCGTCAGCGCTCTCGGGAACCGTCTATTACCTTCTCCGCAACCCAGGGTACATGGAGAGGCTCGTGCACGAAATTCGCACTGCTCACAAAAGACCTGATGAGATAACGATGGAGTCTACACAGCAGCTAAAGTATCTTCAGGCTGTGCTGAAAGAGGGCCTGCGTATGTACCCTCCAGTCCCTACTGCTCTTCCTCGGATCATTCCCAAAGGCGGGATCATCATCGAAGGTACATGTGTCCCAGGAGGCACTGTTGTTGGCGTCCATCAGATGGCACTTCATCGCTCCGAAGCTCTTTTCCGTCAGCCGAATGAGTTCCGACCTGAGCGTTGGCTGGGCGAAGATCCAGCCTACCAGAACGACTGCCTCACTAGTATCGAACCTTTCTCCACGGGTCCACGAAATTGCATCGGCAAGAATCTCGCCTGGCATGAAATGCGATTGATATTGGCGACGACTTTGTACAATTTCAATGTGCATCTTTGTGAAGAGAGCGAAGACTGGGAAAAGCAAAAGGTCTACACGCTTTGGGAAAAGATTCCGCTTTGGGTCACTTTGACTCCGGCGCAGCAGAGAGAGTAACACAAATCAAGCTTCGTTCCAGTTTTTCGAAGAACAAATAAATGACGACACGACGATATGTCTCAATACGTCGAGATCCCGACAAATTGATTCATTTATGGGGATTCACCACGACTTGCGTTCAAGACCAGCAAGAATAGATACAAGAATTTCTGGAAGAGCACTGATTTGTCGCAGAACGTCAAGCGAGCTGACAAGCAAAATGCCTGAACAGCTTGGGTCAAACGCCAGAAACATGTTCGCTCATACAAGCTTTTCTGATCTGCTGAAGCACGGCCCTGATGTTACAGATCCAGAGATGATACATGAAACGACCACATGTGGGCCTGTCACCTCGCCTATGTTGTCCTTGAAAATTCATCGCAATCGACGCATTTGTGAAGTGCTCGGTTATCGGCATGGACATCAACAGAGCCATACATCGCCAAGTCATATGGACGTAAAATGCACCAAGGAAAAATCACACCTGAAGGTACAAATACATTGTACTTTTCGCAAGGAGACTGAGTGCTGAAACAATGAACTCTGATTTGTCCGAAGATTAGCCTAAGTGCTTCACTCGAAACACTGGACCGTGCAATATAAAGGAGACTCCAAATATTCCGTGCACCCGGTGTATGTAAAAGCGAGGGAATCATGCCGTTTTCCGTCGTGTCTGGCTCGCAATCTGAACAACTCCAGAAAGGCCTCCAATCGTCATCGGCCTCCGCGCCTGGTTTGGAAAGTGTTGCGTTGCTGACCTCAAATTCTCCAAACGACCTTGATTACAAGGCGCAAGGAGGTGCATCTAGATTCGTCCACTATGACTGAACATGTCGATCTCCGTACAGCGTCGAGGAGGGGCGGGGAACGCGTGGCGAGGACTATAGAAGATGATGTCTTTTCCCACATTTTCAAGCAATTCTCTGACAACTGTGCTCCTACTCCCAAGTCGTAATCATGTTCTCCAAGACATCATCCTTGCTATTGGCATGCCTTGCTGGCTCAGCGCTGGCATCGCCCACACCTACCAAATCGATCGTCGAACGAGCTGATCTCTGCGGGCAATGGGACAGTGTCCAGACAGGCACATACACAGTCTACAACAACCTTTGGGGCGCCTCAGGAGTATCAGGCAGTCAATGCTT
>JAASFF010001671.1:405067-439130 GCA_013365195.1 Cercospora citrullina | reverse complement strand
CCCCCCCCCCCCCCCCCCCCCATATCATACCTCGATCGACCCTGACGTCGTCCCAGCTGGACTTGGGCTCGCGGCTCCGGCGGCGTGAAGACCTACCCCAATGCAGTCGTGAACTATACCCCAAATAAGCTTTCAACGCTCAAGACGATGAAGTCGAACTGGAGCTGGAGTTACTCAGGCAGTAATTTGGTCGCAAACGTGGCATACGACCTCTTCACTTCATCCTCTCCAACAGCGACCAACGAGTACGAGATCATGATCTGGTTGGCAGCGTACGGTGGTGCAGGACCTATCTCTGCAAACTACGTAAGCCGACATCATTCCACTCACCTCCTTCCTGGCAGTGGCTGACATCCTCATCACGCAGGGTGCCGACGGCATTCCAGTCCCAGTCGCCACAGTGACACTCGCCGGAAGGAGCTGGAAATTGTACAAAGGCTCCAACGGCGTCAACCAAGTCTTCTCTTTCTTACCAGCAGACGGCAAGACCATCAGCAGCTTCAGCGGCGACATTGTCGAATTTGTCAAATACCTGACTTCCAAGCAAGGCCTGCCGACTTCGCAGTACTTGATCAGCTCCGGTGCGGGCACGGAACCGACCGAGGGAAGCAATGCTAAGTTTACGACGTCCAGCTACAGCCTTGTCATTACTTAGAGGGTCTTAAAAGAGGACGTGGAGGAGCAATGTGGTAGCTGGCTACTGCAGTAACGAGATATGCCTTGAACGATTTTGTCGACTCTGATTGGACCTCCGGACTCGCATTTGACCGATTGTCCTTCATAGATGAGATTGGAATGGCATAACGTGTTCGTTGTCGCCGCACAGATGGAGTGACCGACTTCGTGATTTTGCCGTTGTCCATGCATGTCCACACGGAAGAACCAGACCACAGTCTCCGTATGCTCACTCCTCATCCGAAGAGCTGTCCTCATCCTTCGCCCTCTTCCTCTTGTCTCCAGCCCCCAACCTCTCCCTCCTCTGCCTCTCCATCTCTTTCTGCATATCAGCCTGAGTCTTCGGCTTCTCATTTGCGCCGTCATTCCCACCACCACCCTTCATTCTAAACACATAACTCCTCGCCTCCCTATCCTCCCCCTTCCACCCACCTCCACCAACCAAATTCCCCAGCGTCCTCACATGCTCATACCCCGGATACGCCTCAGCCAAGAATTTAAAACTCCTCACAACCTCCAACCCCGCATGTCTCGCCAAATCCCTGACGTTCCACAACGTATACGGCTCACCCTCAAACAACGTCACCACAATCGTCCCCTTCTCCTCATCGCTATTCCCATTCACAACCAACAACCCCTGCGCAGTCAGGAAAAACTTCACAAGTAATTCCTGATTGAATCGCACCTGGCGATTCACATCCGTACTCTTACCGCCCACATGCGGAAAATTGAACAATATGACATTGAATTTCCCGTCTTGCGCCACCGCTTTCGCCAACTGCTTATTCTTATCCAATTTCGTCGCGTCAACACTATACAACACTTTCTGCCCTTCTTCTTCAAGATACTGAACATGCGATTCAGCTTGCGGTCTGTATTTCTCGAAAAGCTCTTCCTGAGAATCGTAGCATGTCGCTGTGATATCGCAGCAGCCGTGTTCGGCGACGATGGAGCGGGAGAAAGAGAAGTCGCCTTCACCAATCAGGAGTATGCGGTCTTCGGCGAGGAAGGGAATCGTGGGTTGCTGATGCTGTTGGGGTGCTTTGACGGATTTGGCGGATTGGTGCTTCGCGGAGGATTTTGATTTTGCAACATCTTTGCGCTGCGGCGGTCGCGCGGGTTTGCGATGCTCGGCGTGGTTGGTGTGGATCTTGCGTTTCTTGTTCTTTGCCATGAGAGGCAACGATGTGACTTTTCTTCAGCCCATCGTGGTGTGTGTAGAGATTGCAAGAGACAAACAAGATGGCAGGTGCAGTTGCTGCAGTTCGGATGCGGAGGCTTGGCATTTCCAACCACGAGCCGAAGCCGATATGGCTCGATGGACGTAGCAACGCATGCGAGAAGGGTGTGAAAGGATATAAAAAGAAGTTACTGTCAATGTGAGGATTGTACATCGTGCGTTCCTTTTGACTTTTATCTTCATCAACACATTACGTCCTCTAAACACACTCCGCGGAGGTATAGTACAATCCCCGTTTGCCCCAACTCACACTCAATGATATCTCACGACAGAAGAAAACCAAAAACGCTTGCTGACCGCCCCATATGCCGCTTGTGCATGTGCCTCAAGACCGCTGTAACGCCACCAAGGAGGTGCAGTCTCTTCCCTCCTCCCGCTAAAACATCAAGAATGAAATGGAGTGCCTTCTCAACCTAGCATGGACGCCAGTAAACCCCCAGAAGCGAGTACATTCACAATCAGCACTACAATGCTGATCGCCCAGGCACCCAGTGAAGGCGGCGCTTCCGAACAGCCCACACTGCCGCGTCGCAACACGTTCATAAAGCCGAGAAGCACGAAGCCCAGGCCACAGACCATGGAGAACAAAACTCCGACATGAACCTCCCTGATGAACTTGTGGCGTCCGGTGGTGCGAAGTATATATGCCATGACGAGCATAGCAAGCGAAGCCACGTAGCAAAGAATGCTAAATTGCGGCAAGAAGGATGTGCGCTCCTCTCGTCGCAGACTCGCTGAGCGGATGCTCATAGGGCCTACAAAGGTGCCAAAATTCGATGTGGGCCCAAAATGGTTCCGCGGTGTGGGTGAATCAGATTCTTCATCTGAAGACTCGTCATCATCCAGATGAGGCGTGCCTGGTATGGAGAGTAGCGCATCCTCCTCTGGCCGCTTTTTCCTCTTGAAGACATCGGCGATCCTCTCGAAGAAGCGATCGAAGGGGTTCTTCTCATTCGGATCAATGTAAATGTAGTACGCATCACCGTCGCCGCCTTCCTCAGGATCGTCATACTCGTTCCAGTATTTCTGCGTTGGCGTCTGTGCTTGAGGATATTTTCTCCTCTTCTTCTTGTTGAAAGACTTCAGCGGAGGCGATTCAAGCTGGCTTGCCAATTCGTTCGATGTCTCCACCGCTGTAACGCTGTCGAGGGTACCGGGACTCGAAGCGCTGTTGGCGGATGGTGCACCCGAGGCATCGGTACCGCCTTGCGTGCTAGGACGCTTGCGCATGGCTGGTGGTGGCAATTTTCGAATGTCTTGTGATAGCAATGGCAACCAAAATGGCGCAGGAATGTGGTCAGATTGGTGTGTCTGCCAGGCTGCATGGTATTCCAGAGAGAAGCCTCGCACCCGCTCCACCAGGTAGCTCCGGTCGAGGACAGTCAGAAGCTCTGACTTGGGCTGCCCCTCCTGCCTCACTGTCAGCAAAGCGAAAGGGAACGTAGCCTTCGCTCCTTCTTGCGCAGAATCTCCGGCCGTCTCCAACATAATGCCACTGTCCAGCGTGGCCATGACCAAGCCGTTGGCATTATCGTCCAGGCCAATCAGACGAGATCGAGAGCATGAGTATCGGAACAGTGGCTTGGTGTTGTTCTTGAGCAACTCGTCTCGCAGCTCTTCCACTCTCTCTGCCGTATCAACTTCTCCCTGCTCCGTTGAGAAGTCGGCTCTTGCGTTGAAGAAGTCGCGGATGTGCTTCTTCTTGAGGTATGCACTCTTAGTGCTGCCCGACCGAGACAGAAGGCATGCCAGCGCATCCTCGTCCATTGTCCACCGCACAGCTGCTTTGACTCTTTGTGGACAGCTACCCGCTGCATGTTCCCGATCATCCACTGTGAGGCTACTCTGCTCTTTCGCGAATCGCTCGAGGTTATCTGCTACAAGCATGTGGTAGTCGGGGTCGCTGGGGCTTGCGCCTGGCAGGGTCGGTGTTCTCGGTGCGGAGGAAATCGGAGTCGCGATCGAGTTCTGTCGGCTTCTGGAGAGGTGAAATCTAGCATGCTGAAGCAGCAGCATCTGCAACTCGACGATGCTCTCGGGGTGTACGAAATAACTGGCCACAGTGCCATACTGTCCCAAAGGCACAGTAGCAATGCTTGTGTCAAAGAAGACCTTGGAATCGCGATTGACAGCCTCTTGCAGCTGGGCGATCGCCGACGAGGGCTCTTTCGCATCCGTCTTTTTGCCGCCTGCCGCTTGTTGAACTTGGCTGTCGTACAGAGTCCGTATGCTATGCCGAGTGCTCGAATACTCGTCCAAGAGGTAACCCAGATCGAGCTTGGTGAAGCTCTTCGGATCATCCAGGATCTCCTCTCGGAAGCGATCCTCCAGCTCGGCAGAGCCAGTCCATTTCTTGTACTTCTTGAGCAACTTTCGAAATGCCGTCCTCTGCGTCGCGATGAACCTGGCCAGAGACTTGATCTCCTCGCCAGCTTTGACTACATCATTCTCCAATCGTCCGTATCGCTCGAGGCGGCTAACGGGTATTCGGTGGTCGGCTACAGGCGCTTGTCGCACTGCCAATGCTCGAAGTTGCTTTTTCGAGTGTTCTGATGCACCGTCAGCTCTGTGTAACCTGTGCTGTTCGGGGCATTGCATATTGGCCGCTATCCGGTGCGGGATCGAGAAATCGGGAAATAAGTGGGGATCGGCGCTCAACGCTGCAGTTGCGACAGGATCACGAAGCTTCCGTCATACAGAAAAAGTTGGGAAATTTCCAGCTGAAACAGGACAATGAACTCACCAAGACGGCGCTGGATTTCCCCTGCTTTGCTCTTCACAAAAAGATCGATGCGTTGGTGTTGGTCCTGCAGGATGTGGAAGAGGGCGTTTTCGAACTCGGCCAGCTTGTCCTCGCCTCGCCCGGGGACGGAGATTGTCTTACCCTTCCCCGGGGTGGTGTGCTCCTTGATGAAGTGTTTGATATCGTCGTAGTCTATGTTGTCTGCAGAGGTGCTGCGGTTAGCCGAGGCGAGAGATGGACAAAACCATTGGAGCAGCAGGAATGCGCGGGAGTGAATAGGAAGGGCCACTCACGATGCGCCCAGGCAGGAATGGATCGCTGCCGGAGCGTCTCGCCATACTTCATTGCGTCGCTGCGTGCAGAGGAGGCGTGGAGGGCGGGTGGCTATGGATTGTTGAGGGGAGAAGCGGGATTATTGTTGATATGCTCGCGGCATCGCTGTCGTCATCCGCTGGGCGACTGCAGGAGAAAGGGCAAGCGTGGAGGTATGGCGGATGCACCGATGGACAGCGCAGAGCAGAGGCGGTGGCCGCGCCGTGATGTATATGCTCCGGCCAGACCAGGTCCGACGCAATTGGGGCCGCAGCAGAAAGTGTGAAGGGAAGATCCAGCGAGCAAGACGAGGCGTGACTAGGATGGCCCTCCCACGTCGTCTGGATGCCGAGAAGTCGCAACTCCACCGCGCGCGCCGGCAGACTAGTTAACTAATCGGAGTGAGTGATAAAACTAGCGCGCGTGCTGCCAATGGCGCTGCTGCGCTCTCGCCGATCCTGCGATTGGGAAACGAAGCACACGACACATTGCTCTCTCCTCCGCCGTTGCTCTTTGTCCACCTGCAACGCGGTATGGCATGAGACAAAGTACCGGCGGGCTCTGTGCGCTGCGCGTCATGCCGGAGCACCCGCCTCATGTCAAACTCTCCAGCTCATTTGCACGCTTCTCCGATTCTCAATGGAACTCTCGAATAAGCGGATCCCATCTCCGCCCTTCTTCTACCCGATCCTGACCTGGAAGATCGAAACTGCTCCGCATCGTCCAGGACCCGAAATACGAACTCACCAGCAGTATGCATTATCTCGCACAAAAAACGTGCCCTCTCTGCCAGCCGCCAAGCCTTGTTCGCGGTGAGGCCAAGGACGCCCGCCAGCACCATCACCGTGCATCGCAACTCTGGCCAGTTATAGTCAACCGCGCTTGCAGCGCTCACCTTGCCCGTCACCTGCAACACTCTGGACCAGAGCACTTCTTGCAGGCCAGCTCTCGGAGGTCGCTCCAGACACACGTCGCAGGAACTTTCATAAGAACAACTTTGCACCGCTGTGATGTGATGGGCGGCGCCCGCCACTTTTGCTGCTCGAGAACCCACTTTCTGCACGCTATACGCCAGGCGCTTGCAGTACCGCAACGGCGCAGCCACAACACGCTCCAACGTCGTTCCAGAACTTCACAAAACTCTCCCTTCCAGTCACCTGGGCATGACGAGGATAAACTGTCATCGTTCATAACCTCTAACGATTTTATGAGTAAATTTTGCAGCAACAGCCTTTTTCGTTTGGACATGCATTCGAATCCTTCGTGCGGCTCTGCTCTCCTCGCCACCATCCCGACATCTGCAGCAAGTAGAATGATTGCGATTTGTCGTTTAGCCGCAGGCTTGTAGACACTGTTGCAAGGCTTCATGTGGTGAGCATCCTAGCTTCAAGCCGGATCACCCGGCTTCGAGACGAGCTCTAGCCTTTCGAGCAGCATTTAGGCTACTGCACCTCACTTCGTACTAGGAGCATCAAGCTACCCACTGCACTGTCTCTCTTGACCACAGCTCTAGGAGGCGCTGTCGTTGGCTGCTTGCTGTTCAGCTCACTTCCTTGGATCTGCGGGTGATGGCGGGCAAAGCACAACTTGGCAAGTGATCCCGCGCATCTCAAATCTGTAAAGTCCATGCTGCTGTCTTGCCTCAATCACAGCACCTAGTCGTGAAGCTCTACTGCCATGAAGAAGAGGACCTTGACAACGGTCTTCTCGCCGGTCCATTGTGAAAACACATCAAGTAATTACCTCCACGCGACAAATGTGGAGTAATGGATGCAACTAATGAGCACGAGCGATAGCCATCGAAAATGGAAGGAGGGCCCGAAGCTGTTGTGTATTCACATTTGTCGTTGCCTGTCAGTCTAGTATACTTATGATACATGATGCAGCTCTGCAAATGATTTTCTGCAGGCAAGCGAGATAAGGAAGCGATAGGCGTCGATGCCGCATATATTACCTACGTCTTCAACTCCACCTGCTGCAGACCACGATACGCGAAGGTGGCCACGCACATGTCTGCCGACTTCCGATCTTCACATGATGGAGAGATAGAGCTGAACTGCCGAAAATACTTGTTGCTCTGCAGAAAGCAGCTGCTGTTGAGCAGAACATGTGCAATGCCGCGTCTTGGCAGAAAGGGCGTCGCATGTGAATACCTCAGCGATGTCTGCTCTATGGGCTGTCATGCGTGTCAGATTGCTGTGTTCCTTCTTCATGACGAGCCATTACTGAATTCCGACGACATCATACAGACCGTGGAACACTATCAACGCCTTGATAGTCTTCATCACTAGAATGTTGAAACGCTGCACAACGGCCAACGGCAATGGCGTGAAACCCCACTCGTAAGGCGCCACGCATGTCTTGTCTCATCCAGTCGTGCCAGCATTGCTGATCACCACAACCGCTAATGTACAACAGTCGTTCTCCCATACTAATCGTGTGGCGGGGAGACTGTGCCATGCAGGCTTGCGGATCCTATCGTGTGCTGTCATGCTCTATGCAGCGCATGGAAAAATGGTACGAACAATGTCGATCTCAATGCTCGTGTGCTCGACTGCCTCAGTTGGATTGCCGAACTCGGTACTTGCCGTTCAATTATTTGCCGCTTTAGTCAAAGCCAGCCTCTGACTATATGGACTGAGACTTCGTTCCCGAGCTGGTGGCCTATCCTGTTTGCCAAGGGCTTTGCTGTTGGTATCGATTCCTGCTCGAATCATCCGATCGCGTGCAGCACGGTGTGGTGAGCGAGAACGCGATCTTCGTCTGTGTTCATCGCTACCACGCCTGTTTCGATGTATGGGACTTCGACTGCGAGTTCGTGCTCCTCTGTCGCCGGTTTCAGATGCGCGCTCTCGTATTGAGCCGTTTCGAGGTCTTTTTGGGCTCGAACTTCGCCTACATCCTGATTGGCGTTGTCTACCAGCGCGAGTGCTGGGCGACCTGCTTTCCGACACGTCTCTGGTCCTTCGTCGTGAACTGGGTGCGCGAGCAGGAGAGCGAGACCTCGAGCGTGATCTGTTCGTGGAATACGAGGAGACCGAATCAGATGAGTAAGAAGACACCGACCTCCTGCGTCTGCTTCTCGATTCATCTGTTTTGCGCTCAGTGGACCTGCTTCGCGCTGTTGATTCGAGTGTCTTTTCGTTCGACTTCGATTCTGGTTTCGCAGCCGGCTTCGTGTCGACAGGAGGCAAAGTTGCCGAAAGCTTCGTCGCGAGTTTCGGGTTTGAAAGCTGCTGGCTTCTCGAAGGTCTTGATATGTACGGTCGCTCTTGCTGTGTTGCCGTGCACTCATACGTGTAGTGACCTGCTGCGATCAACGAAATTGCACCACGTTCCAGGATGTGCATCCTACCTTTCTTCAGGCATTTCTGGCACAATGTTGTCGGCGTCGCTTTGGAAGGAGCTCCGGCACGATAGCGGTTCATAATGGTAATACAGCGGCTGGATTTCGCGTCCTGGTCGTATGCTCGTGGAAGATGAAGTATTGTAGTCGTGTTGTAGCGATTTGTGCCTGCCAGCTCTTCGACCGGTCACGTGCACCTGCAGTGACGCAAAGCTTGTCTTCGGGCGCGCTAGCCCTTTCCATTTTGAACATCGAAACTACAGCGCACCATCATCCTTCACCACCAACACTGCCGGCAGCGCACACGGCGCAACCACGCTCGATACACCGCCGCCGCCGACGGTACGGAACGTCGACCGAAGCGGCTCGTTCGACTCGAGCGATACCCATCACCCCACAACCCTCCGCGCAGACGTCAGCAAACGAGAAAGAATCCATGTGCGCGCTGCACAATGTCCAGACTCCTGGCCGTGGACTTGACTATTTTCCTTGAGCCGCCAGTTTCCTGAGAGTCGTCTTTCGGTAGATCTGCAATACACGAAAACTACAACAGACCCACCGTTTGGCAAGCCCCGCGCTCGCCGACGCTCAGGAAACAGCGGCTCTCGGACTCTTGTCCTTTGTTCGGGCGCCTGCTTGTTTCTGGTTATCGCTACATCTGGCACAATGGCTTCTATCATGGCAACAGGCTCAGCAGACGTCAAGAAGGAAAAGCTGTCCTTTGCAAAGGTCTGAGATCACTTTTGCGTTACACCGCGCACAAAATTGAAGCTGACAGAATGGGAACAGATTGCCGCTGCTGGAATCAAGCCGCCGACCGCACCCAAGCATACAAAACCCAATTCTTCCACGGATTCACCACACGAAGTATCTTCCGCGCCACCAGATGGTGCGACTGCCGCTCCCTCCAATGGAATTGCATTACCTCAGAGTATGCTCAAGCCGAAGAAGCTGATCCAGCTTGCTTTGCGTGATCACAGAGACCTTTCCGTGACTTCTGCTCCTGGGCCGCAAGTTCGAATTCAGATGGCGGACAGGGAGAGACCTCAGTCTGCCGAAGCGTCGTCTGCACATGCCGATGACGAGTCATCCAGTGATTCAAACAAGCCTCCAAGCATGGATGGTAAAAGCGTCGCTTCGGGCACCACATTCAATGCCTTGGATGAGAAAGAATCTCTTCGCCCCGACGACAGCGCCAGTGTCAAGGCCGTCGAGGACGAAGATTTGTACTCGGCGCCTGGCTCTGGTATGCCATCACGGATTGGCTCAGACGATGGCGTCCGAGCCTTCCGCGATCAGCTGCGCGAGATTTCTGCCATGGAACCCACAAGACGTGAGGGGCCGGTACCTACCTACGGAGCTGTAGCAAAGGGTGTGCTCTATGTCCCACCTCAGGGCCCTGGCATTGGCTCGGTCCCTGGCATCGCGCGCAATGGCGTTGTGACGAATCCCACCCTCGAATGTCCACCAGACCAAAAACTACTTGAGGCACTCGAGAACCCGCGAGACCGCGTTTGGGTGTTGAAATTGGAACAAGACGTGATTGATTTTGTCAAAGACGCGAAGGAGTCTTCTCTGACACTTCCGCAATGCCACTCCTTCTATCGACTGCTTGCGCATAAAATGGCAGACTACTACATGCTAGGTCATCTCATCGACGACAATTCTGCAGCTGTTCGACTCTACAAAACTCCCAATTGCAGGATCCCGCCTCCTTTGACTGGAATCACTGCACCTTCAACAGCGGCTAGTACACCACCTCCGACCGCACCCGCGATGAAAATTCTACGGCGCAGCGACAGAGATGCTCCAGCCATCGCCAACGGCTCAGGCATACCCTCTAAGAATGGGTCTGAGAATGGCGAGAGTGGCGACGAGAAGAAGAAGGGACCTCAGACGCGTGAGGAAAGAGAGGCCAGATACGAAGCAGCTCGGCTACGGATCATGGGCTCGGCGAAGCCCACGGAGTCGCCGGAAACGCCCAAAGACAAGCAAGATTCCAGGTCCAGCTCAGCAGCTGGCAAGAAGAGCAAAAAGAAGGCTCGCGCAGACGATGATGATGGCTTCGAAGCACGCTCTGCATACAGCAACTATTTCACTGCATCTTTTGGGTCGGACGGAATTTCTACACCTGCTTACGGTTTCACCGGGGTCACCGAACAGTCGACAAGCCAGTTTCAAGCAATCTACGGTCAACAGTCACAGGCTGGTCCATATGCTCAAATGCCTGTGTCGACTGCTGGCGCTCAGCAGTGGGGTCAACAGTCCTACCAGAACCTTGACCCAACACAGGTATGGGCGCAGGGCCAGGCAGGCGCGTACGATCTAGCCTCCGACTTTCAACGGGTGTCCTTTCAAAATCAAGTACCATCACAACAGAGTCATAACATGACATATGGACAGGGTTTGGGGTCGACCTACGGTCAGCAGTACTATTCGCCTCAGCAAAGCTGGCAACAACAGCAGTACAATGTCCCTACGCAGGGCAGCCAACCCGGTTATCCTTACGGCACGAGCTTCAGTACACCCGCCAACTCGGCAGCGGAGCCTTATCAGTATGGCCAGCTCCCCAGTCAAGCTTTCCCAGGTCGACCTGCCAACTCCAACGAGCATCCACTTCCTGGGAGTTACAAGGGCAAAAACTTCAATCCTCAAAGTCAGACCTTTGTGCCAGGGCAGACGAATGGTAGTCCCGTCACGCCTCACGGTGCGCCCAGTACCCCCGGCAGTTTCCGCCAGCAGCTCCAACCACAGTCTCCCGGACAGCTTGCTCGTCATACATCTGCTCAATCGCAGGCATCCTCGTTTGGTTCTCCAATCCAGCAGCAGCCACATTCGGCGCCTCACCTTGCGCCGAGTCAGCCCCTCACACACCCGCTGCCACAGGGGCCTGTCTTTCCTAGACAGTCGTCGCCCAATGTTCCGCTCCCAGCCAAGCCTGGGTCTGGACAATCGTTCCCGACGCAAATGATAGCGCAGGCACCTACGCATGTTGTGCAGTCGCAAAGTCTGCTCGCTAAGTGGGGCACGCCTTCGTCACTGCCGGCAAAGCCGCCGCCTTCTCGAGAGCCCTATGATGGTGCGAAGATCTCGCAGATACAGCGGCAACCGTTCAACGCGGCGGCGGCGGCTCGCCAGTCTGGCGGATTTCCGCCATACTCAATGCCGTCGGGACATCTGGTCAGTGGTGCTGGCCCATACAAGGGTTAGTGTACCTGTCAATGCTGCAGCATTAGGTCCAGCAAAGGCAGTCATCTTCACGTGGCCAATGATAATGACATGAGAATGAAAGGCTAGTTATGGAATGACGTAGACTAGCATTACGAAGAATCGATCTTCACTGCGGTGCTCATTCTCAGTTTCTTCGAGTTTACCAACCTCATCGCCTGGATGAACAGGCGGCAGCTCGTCCTCTCCTCACGTCCTACGCTATTTTTCCAGCGAACGTGGCTCGACCGAACCTACGGTCGTAGATGTACTAACTGAGTTTCTAGGCCACGATACTGCCACGCGACCACACACAAGACAAAGAGAACGCTGCCGAAGCAACCTCGCCGGGGAGTAAAACAAAGGCGTGCAGTTGAAGGCCATAATTTCTTTGTCGCATATGAATATGGGTCAATCGTTGAGTGCCAGATGCGGCATGGAGACGAGGCATTGTTGCCACCTCTTCCTCATCGAGGACGAACAGCACCACCGAGACTAAAGAAGGCCGTTCTATCCTTCTCATCTATCAGATCCCCTTTGCCGCATTGCAACAGCCAATATCGGTTTGCTGGAGAAGTACCATCGCTGACAATTCCACCATCGCTTTATCTGCCAATCGACAGCATCAGTCTCGAGCCACAGCCATTCGTCTCCAATGTGCAAACAATACCACTACCTCTGGCACTGCGGCCATACTGGCAAGCCTCTCATCGAATACTGCCCCAATGCGCCTTCCCACCTATCATCGAATCGGACCCCATGTACGGCGATTAAGGACTTTCCCATGGAAGGTCGAGCTCAGCCCTTTTGCTGCACAGAAGCGTGTTGTCAGAAGCAGATGCACGATGTAAAGATCAAAAGTGATCAGACGAAGAGGAGTTTGGAAAAGGCGAAGCAGAAAAAGGCGAGCGACAGGGAGATTGAGGGGTTGAAGAATCAATACGCGCAGAGTTTGCGGAGTTTGGATAGTGAGGAGGGGAAGCATGCTGGATGTAAGCAGAGAAGGGGTTAGATTGTTTGGTGGAGTAGGATTTTGCAGATGTTGATATGTTTTCGTTCTATGAGAAGTCGACTAACCCGAACGAATTTCCAACACCTATGTGCGTATCATTCAGTCATGTCAGTTGTACATACACCGGGTTTGAGGCCGCTGGACATGTTGATGAGCCGCGATATCCCACGAACCCCAGTCAGTCTTGGCATTATTTGACTTTCGACTTCACGATGTCGCAACACCGTTCTCCAACAATCGTGCCAGGCTGAGCGACTTTCCAGGCGCACAGATGGCCTGTTCGCATCACAAACCCCAGAATGCTGATGAAAGATGTCATCTATCATGCAATCGACCTCGTTGATGTATGACAACAGGCGTTTGCGACAGGTAGGAAATGATTGATCTAGTTGTTTGGTCTTAACCGCTTTCCCTCAAGATCTGCGCTCCGCGGACAAAGCAGTTGCTGCTGACTGGAACAGGCACCGTTGCAAATATGGCACCCACGAAGGATACGATCCTGGTCACCGGCGGAACGGGTCAGGATTGATGTACGCGACAAGACAACAGCATATACTGACTGGCTAGCAGGTTTTGTGGCCTCATATTGCATCCTTCAAGCCATCCAAGCCGGATACACTGTGCACGCGACACTACGATCTCGAGACCGCATCGACCGGATACGCCAATCGCTACAGAATGGAGGTGCTTCATGGCCTCAGGTCAAGAATGTGAAATTCTTCGAGGCGGACCTCATGAAGGACGAAGGTTGGGAAACTGCATGTCAGGGCTGCGGGTATGTGCTGCATATAGCCACGCCAGTGCCCAAGGCGGATCGTAAAGACGAGAACGATTTGATAATCCCGGCTCGTGAAGGGACGCTTCGAGTGCTGCGTGCTGCGAAAAAGGTGGGAACTGTCAAAAGAGTGGTCCTCACAAGTTCAGCGATAGCTGTAATAGGAGGCCACGATGTCAAGCCTGGTGGACGGACGTGGAACGAAGAGGAATGGACAGATTTGAACAACCGCAAAGTATCTGTTACCGCATACGCGAAAAGTAAAACGCTTGCGGAGCGGGCTGCTTGGGACTTCATTGAGAAAGAGGACAATGGCATGCAGCTGGCAGCAGTCCACCCACAACTCGTTCTAGGACCAATTCTGAGTTCGGATGTCCCCAGAAGCGTCGAATTGCCTATGCGCTTGCTGAATGGCAAGTTTCCGGGCGTTCCGCACCTGCCTATTGGCGTCGCCGATGTTCGCGACGTTGCAGACTTACATCTGCGAGCCATGACCTACCCAGATGCTGCAGGGCAACGCTTTATAGCGACTTCGGGTGACGAAGTCGTGTGGGTTCAGGACATGGTAGACATACTAAGACAAAATCTCCCAGAAGCGGGGACCAAAAAGCTACCGACCAGGGCTTTGCCAAGTTTGCTACTCAAAGTTGTTGGACTATTTGATGCAACGACGAGATCGATTGTGCCCTATCTCGGCAACCCAATGCCTCTTTCCAACACGAAGGCCAAGAATGTGCTGGGTTGGCAGCCGAGGACCGCGAAAGATGCGTTACTGGCATCCGCGGAGAGCCTAAGGAAATACGGCAAAGTATAGACCAATGAGGCGAGACACGAGCAACCAAGAATATCTGGAAATGAAGCTTGAGCATCAACATTGCACAGCGTGGCGCCATTGATCATTCTGTTCTGCTCACAAGAGTTACAAAAACTACTACACGCTATCAAGAAAATCGTCATCCCGTTATCATTACTATACGCGCCAACGCAGGCCCTTCTGCCCTCCATTAGGCACAGGACCCCATTCCCATTTTGGGCTCGACTCGTCATTCTCAAATTTGAAGCCAGGCGCCAGAAGCCTGTGCTTCTTACCATATTTCGTCTCGAATTCGACGAAGCGTTCCTCCTTTGCCAGCACATCCGAGTTCTTCTCCCAAGCTTGGATCATGGTGTCAAGCAGGTCAGTCACCATGTGGTGTGGTCGCATTTCGCCAAAGTGGTAAGTCTCTTGGATCTTTGCGACTGTGTTCTTGTCGTAGAGTCCAAACTCAGGCACCAGCTGCTGTGTGTCCATCGCCATCAGAGACACGTGGGCGTGATAGCTTCCACCTTTGGTCGCACGATCTCGGATGCTGAGCAGTGTGACCAGTGTTCCGATGGCTCCTGTCAGCATATCCGCAATGGGCAGTGAAGGAAGCACGCCTGTGCCCTCTGGAAGACCGTATGCAACGCCATTGATATACGAGCATCCCGATCCACAATCTGCGATTTGCTGGTAGCCAGGCCGCTCAGCGTAATACCCATCTGGTCCGTAGCAGTTCAGGTCCACATACACGGCACCTTTGTTCCTCTGTCGGGCCACCTCAACGACATCCTCGAGGCCGAAACCCTTTCGTTCAAGAGACTTGAGACGGAAGCCCTGAACGATGACATCCGCGTCTTTGATGAGCTCCTGGAGCCCTGCGCGGTCTTCGGAGCTGTTCAAGTCGATATCTGCGACTCTCTTACCGGCTTGAAGTGTCACGCTCAGGAAGCCAAGATCTGGCAGGTTGGGTGACTGAATCCTGATCACATCGGCACCTAGTGAGGCGAGGTATGTGCCTACAGCCGGGCCAGCAATAACGCGGGAGAATTCGACCACTTTGATGCCCGCCAGTGGTCTCTTGTCTTCAATGTTCTCAGCAAGTGGTACGGCAGGAAGTGATTCGGATCCTTTCACTTGACGATAGTTGATTGCAGGGTGCTTGGCGAGAGCTTTTCCATACGAGGTCTCGTTCCACGCTTTTGGTGATAGAACTGTCTGGCCGCAGAAACCTTTCTCCACGCAGATCTGTTCGATCTCTCGCGCGGACATGGACTTGGTCACGGCTTTGATCTTCTCATAGGCTTGCTCGTTGGTTGTGATGCTGGAGTCGTCGGCATCGAGGCCAAATGCGGACAAGAAGCCTTTTGGATCGAGAGATGACAGGATTTGGAACCATTGTTCATGGCCGTTCTCATCTTTGGATCCAGTGGGGTAGATGCTCCAGCTTCGGAATCGCATGGGAGTTTTGGTGATCAATCCCTTGTCGACGTCGACTGAGGATGCGTGCTGTACGACTTGATTCTTCTGGATGGCCTTCCAGTCTTGGCCGTCCACGGTCACAAGGCCGACGGTTGCGGGATAGAGTGCTGCCAGTTCGGTGTCGACCCGGACTTTTCCCGAATCAATTCCACGGGTTGCGAGGATTTGTTTGGAGACCAAGCCGATCATCGCATGACAAACGGCAGAAAAGACTTGGGCTTTAATGGGGCCAGGGAGCAGAGGAAGATCTCGTCCAGTGAAGTTGACTTGATTCAGGGAAGAAGCCGATGAATCGAATCCTGGCGTGATCTCGGCCATGTACTGCAACAGACGTCTGGCATCTTGTGGCACAGGCACGAAGTGCTTGTCGGTGTGCGTGCCTGGGCCGTACACATCTTCGACAGTCTCGTGTTTGGTCATGATAGTCGCTCCGTCGATTTCAGTGCTCTCTTCGCTTGAGGAGAGATCCGATTGTCGGGATATGATTGCACCCCGCGTCTACGGACAATATATCTCGTGCACCCTCGAACCTTGTATAAGAAGTCGATCGTTAAAGTCGCAGAAGAGGATTATTCATCACTAGAGTTGGCATGCAAAGCCTTGTTTGAGGTCGAACTATATACACGAAGTCTACGAACGCCCTCAAGGATATGAAGTCTCGCTCGTCCGAAAGCCTTCAACGGCCTTCTCTCGGTGCGACAAAGTGATGTCGAAGCTGAAGCTGACGACGCGAACCATCTCCGTCATTTTTGTGCAATCCGAACATTTTCCGAATTGGACGAAATCATAACTTCGGACTTCGCGTCATTTCACTGCGATAGCAAAATTGTGCACAGATTGTCGTATTCATTCTCACAAGTGTTGAAACGTCATGGACATTTCCCGGCATTCGTACTATGATGGAGTGACTAGGTTTCACGCCTCTGACGAAGCCGAATGATGCCGAAGTAAAACGAGGGTATGGGACCCAGGCGAAGATACAACTAGGTGAACAAAAGCCATCGAACTTGATCAATAGCTCCATTGCACCTTATTCGGCTACGTTCTGGAGGTGAAGCTGGCATTGCACATCATCATTTGCTCGTCCATTTCAACGGCCAAAACAAGAAACCAGTAAGCATGGCCGGAGACACCCAAAGGAAGACCATTCTCGTCGTTGGAACCGGCGTCATTGGGAGTTCCTGGACAACTCTCTTTCTCGCAAAGGGGCACAAAGTCGTTGTATCTGATCCTGCTCCTGGAGCCCGAGAGAAACTAGATCAGTTCATCCAATCTGAATGGCCACGAATGCAAAAGGTCGGAATTGTCGAGAATGCCGACTCCCATGCATACGAGTTTGTCGAAGATGTCTCTCAAGCAGAGGCAGTTGTCAAGGAGGAGATAGACTGGGTCCAAGAGGTGAGTTCCCCAACCATATGTGCAAGCAGAATCGAGAAAGCTGATGACGAGAGACCAGAACGCACCTGAGCGACCTGAGTTCAAGACAGATCTGATTGGCAAACTCGACACTCTTCTGCCAAACAAGAACACAATTATTGCTTCGTCTTCTTCCGGCATTCCATCATCACAATTCATCTCAAAATGCGAGAACGCATCTTCCCGCGTATTGATTGGACACCCATTCAATCCACCACATCTCATCCCCTTGGTCGAAATCGTTCCACACCAAGACACATCAGCGGAGGCGGTCAACAGAGCGATAAATTTCTACAAGTCCCTCGGGAAAAGTCCTGTGCTTGTGAAGAAGGAAGTCCCAGGCTTTCTTGCGAATCGTCTCCAAGCTGCAGTACTTGCTGAGGCATATTCGCTCGTCTCTCGCGGCGTGGCTAGTGCAGAGGATGTCGATACTGCGATGTCGACTGGCCCAGGCTTGAGATGGGCGCTGGCAGGGCCATATATGACAAACGTGCTCGGAGGTGGAGCTGGAGAAGATCCGTTTGGACACTTTATTAAGCACCTGGGTCCTGCAATCGAGGGCTGGAAGAACGACATGGACGAGAAGAAGTTCGAGTGGCAAGAAACTGATGTGGATGGGTTAATCAAAAAGGTGAAGCCCCTCGTGGACGCGAAAGATAGAGAAGGTGTCAGGAGAGATATGGGTGATGGCTTGATTGAATTACTGGAAATGAAGAAGGGAAAGAATAACTTGGTATAGCCCTTCGAAGCAAATGATACCTTTTGTCGACATCTATTCTTGCTCTTCTGTTCGACATAATGCTTGATGGCACTCACAATGACTGTGATGACGGATGAGCTGGTTTGCACTGGCCCAAGACGCAGGTTTCTTTCTTCAAAATCCTTGCCAAAGGTACACGGCGTTACGGCCGCTGCCTGAGCTCGATCAGCCGGAGGAATGGGAGTGGTTCAAGCATCTTGTGTGTGAAGCTTGTTGGCTGCCTACAGGCTTGTGCTGTCCAGAAGTATCCAAATGGCTGGAACTCATGGCCAGGAATGATGTTGTTGGCGCGAAGATGCGGGTCTAGTGAGAAATGACGTTCGTCTTCCGGAAGCCTCAGCACCCCTGTACAATCTTTGACTTCATCTGCTGTGTCCGAGCTATCTCCGCTGGCCTTCGCGCCCACCGACAACAATTCGGTCTTTTCACAGCGCGAAGTGCGAGACATGAGTGACGTGTTTGGAAGAATTCAGGAAATGTGATGTATGCGGCCGCGAAGATGGTTACTGGTTCTAGTCCCCAATCGGTGCAGTGCATCAGCAAGAAGCTTTACCAGGAAGCTTGTGCCGCGGCTCTGTCTTGCCTTGCCCTACCTGTTGCTAGGGATCCTGCTATACCTTAAGAATCACTGTAGCACTCGGCTGCATACATTGAGAGCAGTGTTCCTTTGGTCAATCAACGAATAAATATCACGACACATATCCGTTTCGTCAGCAGTGTCGATCGTCAACATGCCTTACCTGGAGAACGACAAGATCGCAAGCACGTCCACACTCTTTATCCTCAACATCTACCGTGCGACACCAGACACGCCACTGTATACCCAATCGACAAATGATCTCACACATCGCGGTAGACTACTGCGGTTCACGCCTGGCAAAGATGACAAGCCAGTGACGCTTCTCCAAGACTTGCACATGCCCGACGGAATTGCGATCAGCAAAAAGCACAACCGGATCTTCTGGACGCAGATGGGTAACGCTGGCTCCAACGACGGCTCGATCATGACCTCGAATCTTGATGGCAGCGATGTGATCTGCATCCTTTCGGGCGGAGCTGTGCATACCCCGAAGCAGATTGTCATCGACGAGGAAGCCGACAAACTGTATTTCTGCGATCGTGAAGGTCTCCGAGTACATCGATGTGACCTTGATGGCGGGAACCATGAAGTCCTGATCCAGACGGGCGACTGGAGAAATTCAGAGCATCAAAGTAATCAGACCCGGTGGTGCGTGGGCATAGCTATCAGCAAGAAACTGGGAAAGCTGTACTGGACGCAGAAAGGTGCACCAAAAATGCGCCAGGGCAGGATATTTTCCGCCAATATGGAAATCCCGAGTGGCTACACAGCGGAAGATCGCCCAGACATTGAGCTTCTTGCTGAAAACCTCCCGGAGCCTATCGACCTGGAGCTGGACGAAGATATGGGAGCTTTGTACTGGACGGATCGTGGCGAGTTTCCTTTCGGGAATACGCTAAATCGAAAGACTTTGAGGGTCCACGGAGGTGGTCCTAGGGAGGAGGAACGGAAGTTGGGTCGGGAAATACTGGCGGAGGGGTTTGGTGAAGCAATTGGATTAGCACTTGACAAAGTTCATGGGTGTGCATGGGTTGCAGATCTTGCTGGGAGGATCTGGAAATGCGATACAACAAAGCCTGCTGCCAAGCAGAAAGTGCTTGAGGAGGAGCTGGCTGTTTTCACAGGCTTGGCGCTTTATCATGGCTAGTTTCATGGTCCAGGGTCGTAGGAACCGTAATGATTAGTATGCCACAGGCAATATCATTCATGGATGGTAGCTGGAAGTTTCGTATGAGGCAATGTTAGTCGCAAAGGTGTAGTTCAGCAAAGCCAATGTAAGGACGCTTGAGGGCAAAAGTCGGTGTTGCAAGGGAAGTCGCGAGAGCTGGATACCAGTGAAGGCAGACTCGAGTGCATGGTGAGACTTTCGTTGAGGTGACGTGCGGACGGAGTGCAGCCCTCGTTCCAGTCATCAGTCCCCAACTCAAGCGGCTCAGTCGTAAGCAGATGTTGATGCTCACCCGCGGGCTCTGTCATCACTCAAGTGCCTGAAGTATTTGCTGCCACGTTAGCCAGAGCCAGGCACAGCAACGCATTGCAAGCCATCGAGCCTCATGAGGCTCTACAATGACATCGCAGAGAAGTTCTGAAATGCCTGAGTGGATGCGTGACGTTGAATTCTGTCTCGACCTTCCTGCCCTGTGTTAGTCTGCCCAGGAAGTAGAAAATCTTGGCATTGGCGCATTGCAGATCGATGCCTCGTGGCATTGCAGCTGTTGCAGATTGGTCCCGTATGTGATCGGAGGATTTCAGTCAGTAATGTGAAAAGCATGCCAATTTCCGACATGGTTCTGTGTTGTTGCCAGACATTTCCACCACTCCAGCAAAATGAGATTCGCAAATACGCTGGGCACGATCCTAGCTGCTGTGGCATCGGTGTCAAGTGCACCAACACCAGAGCAGCAATATGGCAATATCGCAGCTCGGCAGCAGGGAGGCACCGTGTACGGAAATTTGACCTTGGACACAACTGCTGAACGCTTCGCATTCAAGTATGCCACATCCGATCCATTCTCAACAAACTGGATAGCTCTATATCCAGCCGCTGGAGGTGGACCCGTGAATCAAGAATATGTATCGCCATCGACAGTGTGGAAATACGCCCCGGAAACGGATGGATCGGTGTACCTGTCGACGGAAGCATTGCAGCCAGGCGATTATCAAGTATACTTCCTGGCACGAGATGGCTATCAGTGGCTCGCAGAACCCATCACTGTGACACTGTCGGCACCGCCTGCGGAGCTCAAGTTTCCCGTCGAAACTGCTACGCTGCACAATGCAACACAATGGGATGCTTACACTGCTCAAGTTGGAGGGCTCTTGCTTGGCAAGGGCGATAGTGCAATTACCTTCGCGAAGGTCGACGGTGATAAGTGGATCAGGGTCAGCGAAGACGGCACGCTCAGCGGAACGCCAGGAATTCTCAACAGAGACGAGTCCATGGTCACGGTTCGTGCGACTGCTGATAATGGCTCAGCTGCAACGATGAAGCTCATGATTCCAGTGAGAAAGGCCTGGCAATCACTCGTACAAGACTTGAGGGTCATGGCATTCAACCTTTGGCACGGAGGTACCAGAGTCAACAACTTCCAAGAGAAGCAGCTGCGATTCATCCTCGACTCCGGTGCAGACGTTATTGCACTGCAAGAAGCAAATGGCAGCCATGGGCAAAGACTTGGCCAAGCACTGGGCTGGTCCTATTTCCAAAGCACAGGAAGTGTTGCGGTCATCAGTCGCTACCCTATTGTGGAGAGATACGGCGGAATTTCCGCGTCCGGCGGTGTCCGCATCAACGTAAATGGTAATAGAAGGTTGTCGCTCAGCCCAACAGAGATCAATATCTGGAGTGCGCATCTGGGTTATACGCCCTATGGCCCATACGATTTTTGCTTTGACAATATGACCAAGGAAGAGGTGCTGAATCGAGAAGCACAATCCGGACGTACGCCGCAAATAACTGCCATCCTGGACGGAATCCAAGCGCAGCTGCGTGATGCGAGAAGAGTCCCAGTCGTTCTGGCTGGTGACTTCAACGCGCCTTCGCATCTGGATTGGGTGCCGGCATTCGCTGAGAAGAATTGTGGGGTCGATAGCTTCGACTGGCCAACATCGATTCTCCCAACTGCTCGTGGACTGATCGACTCGTTTCGAGTGGCAAATCCTGATCCAGTGGCTGTTCAGGCTACGACATGGAGTCCGCTATACCCGAGGCACAACGGCGATTCTGGTCGCGAGGAACCACAGGATCGCATCGATTTCGTCTACCATACTCGAGAGCGGTTGACAGTCGCTGGGTCGAAAGCCATTGTGATTGGAAACCCCAGGCCGTACCCAAAGCACGCAGACAATGAATGGACAACGGACCATGCAGCCGTGCTGACGCACTACCGCCTGTAAGGAAGGAGCTCCAGTATACGGCAGAATAGTCCACTGCCCGTTTGATCGAATTTCAGTGTCTACGGGAAGGCTCTCATGAAAGTCCTGGCTGCGCGCGCAGCAGCCAAGCATAGACGTTGTTCCGTAGCCAGAATTCGAGACAATATAGCTTTCCAGTGCGCAGTGGTGTCATTGCGTGTGAGACAACCTGTCGCGAGAAGTGTGTGCTGCAAGCCATTCAAAGGATCTCTTTGAATCCTTCCGGCTAAGTCGGCAGCCGCCGATCGCAAGACCGCGTAGACGAAGACATCGACGACCTGCCCTCGTGCCAGCGTCGCTCAAGAGCGGCGAGCGTGGTCTACAGGCCATCGACACACATGCAAACAGTCTTGTGATATCCCATACTCTTTTGAGGTTCTTGATCGCCAGAATAGACGAAAACACGCCATACGCTGCTACTTAGTGTCCGCATATCGACGCCATTCAAACAGCCACCACGACGACCTTGCCACAGCGACGCTCACCCCTCTTCACTCTCCAATCATGGGCGCACTCGCATACGCCATTCCAGTCGGCATTCTCGGGGCGATCGTCGTCGTCAGTCTGGTCTTCATCTGGTTCTGGTTCCCACGCACTTGGGACAAGGGCGTCAAAGCCGACGCAGACGAGGTGAATCAGATCACGGGCGAGGATCGTGAGGCGCAGCGACAGGCGAATCGAGACATCATCGAGCGGTTCAAGAGGGCGAGGGCCATCGAAAGAGGAGAAATTGTGGAGGATGTCGAGATGGGAAGTGCTACGCCGGCTCAGATCGTGCACGCACCCAAGACTGATACCAAGACCTGAGCCGGGCCGGGACAGGGGGTGAGGAACGACTGCACATGGTACACCATAACATTGCACTGCACTTCATGCAGCAAAAGGTTCATCAACCAGTGCGGACGTGAGGACACGTTTCTTTCTTGCGTCTTTCAGGGTTTGACGGTATGCGTGGACAGCGGAGAAGTCAAGTATCAATTTACGCCATATCTTCAAAGCCTACCATTACTTCCATGTCCCAATATGCCATCACCACACATACTACTAGTCATCACCTGTCTTGATGCGCAAACGTGCTGAGCGCCGCCACATCCTGAAGACGAGCTGGTTGATATGAGGCGAGACCGGATGAAAACTGGGGCGCGACCAAAAGCCTTGCCGGTATGAGGAAAGATTCGTCGCATGCAGGCAACATGGTCACAGCAGAGATGGCGACCATTAGCAGGGAAGCAATCGAGATGATGTTTTAGCTCACCAAGCTCGTTGAGGACGTTCATGGCAAATCTCGCAAGAAGGCAATTTATCGAGGGCAACAAGATTCAAGATGCAGCAGACCTAGTGGGATTCCTTGCACTCGGAGGCGTCCTCAGAGAAGGCAAAGCGAGTATTGGGAAGGTGATGCGGCCAGCATGTTGCGATGAAGTCCAGATTTTAACGGTTTTGCCGCCTGCCAAGGACTCAGCGGCAGGATGAATGGGAACTTCGAGGATGTGTAACTTGGTTCGCGTCTGTAGGACTTAGCCAACTGCAAAGGCTCACGCATTATGAGCATCAAAACATAGCATGATGTTGTGAATGGTGAAGTGGAGGGTCATCTTTCTCTGACTGCCAGGATCCTTACGGAAAGTGGCATCGAAACTCTATTGCCTCACTAAAATCTGATACCTTCCCGGTCCAGGTCTCAGCTGAATGCATAACTTATGCATATGAGGAACACGAAGATACCTGGTCTTTAAAACAGTCATGATTGATGAATTGGAGCAATTGGCGTGATCCTGACAACGACATCGTAGAGCGGCAGATCGCTCCTCTCAACAACTTTCCCCGCGCTCTGGAAATTCCGCTGTCGCCATGGCCCTCCTCACTCACCTCCTGTCGGCAGCCGTAATTTTCCTCTTCACAGCTGTAGTCTGGAATCTACTCAAGCAGATCCTGTTCAAGGATCGCCACAAACCTCCAGTCGTCTTCCACTGGCTCCCTCTCATCGGCTCCACAGTCAGCTATGGCCAAGATCCTTATGCCTTCTTCTTTGCCTGCCGCGAGAAGTATGGCGATATATTCACGTTCACACTTCTGGGAATGAAAGTTACAGTGTACCTCGGTCCTCAAGGCAACAATTTCATACTCAATGGTAAACACAAAGACCTCAACGCTGAAGAGGTTTATGGTCCTTTGACAGTGCCAGTATTCGGGAAGGGCGTCGTGTATGATGTCGATAATGCCAAGTTCATGGATCAGAAGCGGGTGGTGAAGGAAGGTTTCACAACTGCGAATTTGAAGGCTTATGTGCCGCAATTTGTGAATGAAGTCGAGAAGTACATTGGAGGTAACGCCGCTTTCCAAGCGGAGACGGGAATCTGTGATGTCTCAACTGTGATCGCAGAGATTGCATTGTACTGCGCTGCAGGCTCCTTGCAAGGGAAAGAAGTGAGGGAGTCCTTTGATGGCACCTTTGCGACGCTATTTCGACATCTAGATGACGGCTTCGCACCAATCAACTTCATGCTCCCGGGGTTGCCATTGCCAGTCAATCGCAGGAGAGATCATGCGCAACTGGAAATGCAGAAGCTGTATATGGGAATCATCAGTGATCGAAGAGAAAGAACACGTCCCGAAGACGAGCACGACTTGCTATGGTCATGAATGGATGCAGCCTACAAAGATGGATCATCAATCGGCGATGATATCCTCGCTAACCTCCTGATCTCCCTCCTAATGGGTGGCCAACACAACACTGCAGCAACCGGAACCTGGATAATGCTCCACCTCGCCCACAAGCCTTACCTCATCAAAGAACTCTACCAAGAACTCCAATTCCACAACCTCGTCGGCCAAAACCCCACAAACATAACCTACGACCACATCAATACACTCCCCCTCCACAACGCCATAATCAAAGAAACCCTCCGACTCCACGCCCCAATCCACTCCGTTATGCGAAAAGTCAAATCTCCCATGCCAATTCCCAACACCGAAATCATCGTCCCAGCAGGTCACATCCTTCTCGCAGCGCCCTGCTTTCCGTCTCGTCTCGAAGAGAACTTCCCGAATGCAAACGACTGGAACCCGCATCGCTGGCTGACACCTCAAGCCATCAAGCCAGAGACGAGCGAGAACGACACAAGTGACGTTGTAGATTACGGCTTCGGTGCAGTCTCCAGCAAAGCCGCTCTGTCACCATATTTACCTTTTGGAGCAGGACGACATAGATGTACAGGCGAACAGTACGCTTATGTGCAATTGACGACGATTCTTGCTACAATGGTGAGATTGTTGGATTGGGAACAGGTCGATCCGAAAGCAGATGTGCCAAAGACGGATTATAGCAGTATGTTCTCAAGGCCGATGCATCCTGCTACTGTTCGTTGGTGGAAGCGGTAGCCATAGGGGCGCATGTGAAGCATAGTACGCCAGAATGACAACCGGAGCTCGCGAGAGATGGGATGATAAAATGATAGATTTCATTCCAAAGGATGCTTGAACGCTCATCGACTAGCCCTATTGAAGTCCTCATACCGGCGAGCATGTCTCTCGATCTGCGCCACCTCATTCTCCACTCGCGCCCACTCTTCATCTGTAGGATCATACCACCGACCCGCAATATCCTCCCATACTTGGATCATGCGCTTGTGTCCGGCGCATTGATAGAAAGCTCGCACAGCCTCCAAGAAAATCTCCGAACGCAGAGAAACGGGCTTTTGGTTAGGAGGTATGGATGGCCGTGACCGTGCTGTATTCGCTTTGCTCCGACCGGAATTTGGAACGAAGTCGCGGTCATATTGTTGCAAGACGCCGGGTCCTCGACGCCAGACAGGGAACGAGTCGAAGGTGTCTGGATCATGTACTACATGTGAAGGACTAGGAGGAGTGTAGCGGAAACGGCCACTGTTCGCGCCTCCACTCGTTTGATCATGATTGCGGTCCTTATGTACCAACGTTAGGGTGCCCGTGGAATCAAGCGAGGCATTGGCCCGGTCTTCGCTCACACCAACCTTCTTCGTCCGGAGGCTGTCCTCAGGCGTCAGACTGTCGAGGAAGGAAGAGGCCGCATCAGAAGGATGCGATTCATTGTCGACTGATTTGATGCTAGTTGCGTGACCGTTATCTTCCAAAGCAGAGCCGCCTTCGGGCAGCAGCGCTGCATCTGTAAGATGTCGCAACGAGACGCTCTCCAGAAAAGAAGTCGGAGGACTGCTAGTCCGCAACGATGACTGAACTTCTTTAGTCTGCTTTGGGCCAGACGAGATCGACGGGTTGTGACGACAAGTGCTAGCTGCGGACTCCGCCATCATGGCGCCTAAGATGTCGAAATCGTCGTTCGTTGCTGGACTGCTCGATGGAGACGTAGAATGCGAAGCGTTACCACTAGAAGCCCTGTCAAGTGAGTATGGGCCAGCCCCATCGGATCCGGCGTCACCGTACTCAGATCCATCGTCCGCTGCCCAATCATCACTATCACTCTCCAATGATGGCACACCTTCTGCTACCGCCGGGAGGTCGGAAGTGGAATCGGGAGGCGCATCAATCTTCATTACAGCATTGATAGTGGCTCCTTCGGATGGTGCCATCCGATTGCCGGACAGGTGGAGCTCCATCTGCTTGATGACAACCTTCCAGAACTCTTCGAGCCTGCGATGTTGCCATTTAGACAATGCATAGCCACCGTGAAGACGGAAGCCTTTGAGGATATGCACGAACGAGCCTATCTCAGGCTGCCACCCTTGCTCGCCCATCTCTTCCAGCAACTCCCAGATGCGGTCGGCATCCCCAGATATAGTCGAATGGTACTTGAATAGAATGGTATAGGTCCGCGCGTCGGGCGCAATGGGAGTGATCTTCTGAACTTGCTCACGCCGCTCGTATGATGAGGACGATGCGCCGAAGAAAGAAGAACCATGGACTTCACTTTCAGCCCGTAATCGCTGAGCAGCCACATTCAGCTCGGACCTCAATTCCTTCCTCTCTTGCCACTCTCCTGAACTTGGGGTCCCGAATTTCTCCTCCGTCAAGCGCTTCATTTTATTGAATACTTGTTCAGCCGCTGGAGCTTCTCCTGATCGCAGCAGAGATAGAATGACTGAATTCATGATGGTCGTGTCGACGATCTCGCCCGCCTCAACGAACTCTCGGAAGGCGCGTCGGACTGCATCTCCATCTCGCTTCATCCCTCCATAGTAGATCAGGCTTCCACGGAAGTAGCGGTCAAGTGGTAGGTCTCTGGCCTTGATCTCCTTGTAGATAGTGTCTGCGAGGCTGAAACGACCCGCTTTGACAGCCACATCAAAGAGTACATTGAGAGTAACATGATCAGCGGCATGGCCTTGCTCTTCCATACGCATCCACGTTTCGATCGCTGCTTTGACTTCGCTGGATGTCGTACGCTGCACCCAGCGACCAGCAAAGGAGATGGCGGTAGTCCAGTTGTTTTTGTTGAGCGGCACCCCTTCTTCGACGCAGTCATCCAGAACCTGGAAGTAGCGTCGCATAGCATCCTTGTCGTGCCATTGCTGAACGAAGCCCAAGTGCTGCAAGAAGCGATGGAGTACCCAGTCCTTCAGAAATCGCGGTCGTGGCGAGTGGATCTGCTGATACAATTGCCATAGCTCGTCCAATGATATGTGGCCAAGCCGAGACAACATGATCTTGTTGTCGAGTCTCTCGATGATGTTCTTTTGCTCGTGACCCTCTGGTGGTGCGACATTGCGTTTCCCTGGAGCCGTCTGACGCTGCGCTGCTGCTAGCTCTTGTTCCGGCGTCAATATCAGACGAGATGCGAGCGGAGATCTATTGTCCTCTGATTCTGCCGTGTCCGGGCCGCACTGGCGGTAGAAGTCCACCAGACTGCGATACTCTTCCTTCGAGATCTGAGCATCTCCACTTGCTGCTAATTGTTGTTGCCCAGATCCGGCCCTAGCAGTGGAGTAGTGGCAGACGTTCGGGCGATGAGCAGGAGTCCGCGGTATTGCTCTGTGTTTTCTGCATGTTCCTGCCGCCACCAGACTGCGAATGAATATGTCTTCCCATGTCTTGACAGGTGGTCGTGTTGGCGCCACCCGCACACGCGTGTCATCGCCGCTGCATTGCTTCTGTGTAGCTACTCGTCTGTGCCGATGTCGTCGACGGGAAAAGGGTCGCTCGGGGCATTTGGCGGAAGATGCTACCGTTGTTGGCGGGAAAGTTGCTGCTGCGGTGGTGACTGCGGGCGGGTGTCGCAGGAGAGGGAGCAATCGGGACATGAAGAGGGCCACATGATGCCAGCGACTCCATCAGCTCCGCATTGGCATCGCAAGTCGCTCGTGGAGGGGAGAACAGTGTCGTCGCGGAGAGTCGCGTGCAAAGAAGCTCGTCTCTGCTCCTGCACATCGGGACACTCCCGCTTCGCCGCATCGCCGCATCGCCCATCACCACCAGATTCCCCCATCCATTGGGAACAGCATCATGACACGATAACAAGCCTCGCACCATGGGCCGCTACTCCTTTGCCGCACAGAATGTGCAGAAGACCGCCTCACAACTCCTCCACGTCAACCGCATTCCGGCTCCGCCGCCGTGGTACCAAGCCATCGCCAACACACCTCCCTCCACACGCCTCACGCGCCCACCTCTGCAACGATCCAATGCGCCCAACAAAAAGTCCAATAGGAAACCATCACGTCTTTTCAAGCCTCTCAGCATCAAATACACCGAAGACCAGCTGCGATGGGAATATTTCAATGACCACCCATGGGAGCTGGCGAGGCCGAGAGTGGTCCTGGAAGACAATGGGCGAGACCGGGAAGTGTACGACTGGAGCATACCCTTAGACTACAGCCTGCGAAGGCCTCGGGTGGGAGCGCGCGATGAATTCGGGAGAGGCACTGCGGAATGGGAAGAAGTGATGAAAGTGCAAGGGAGTAGACCGATTAATGGCGAAGCGTGAGCAGACATTGGAATACAAACCCTCATGGACCAAGATGCTGACTACTCGACAGCGTCGTTCAACGCTGGCAATATCTTCTAACACATACCGAGATGACCCAAGCAGCAGCATACGATCAGGCGAGGAAAGAACTCTATCGATACCGACATCACCGAGAAGTCGAAGCACGAGTAGCAAGAGAAGAAGCACAAGCAACAGGAGCATACTTCGGTCTTGGACCATTGGAAGTAGGCGATCTATTAGAAGACAAGGCATTCGAGGACTGGAAGCAGTGGGCCATCAAGCAAACACAAGAGTTGAAGGCAATGCAAAGCAGCGCATACACAGGCGCTGAAGATGGCGCAGAATTGCAACTGGAAGAGCCAGAAGCTGATGCAGCATTGCAAGAAGTATCGAGTAGTGTACCCGCCAGCAAATCAGGACAGACAGCGAGAGGTGGAGCACCTGTAAGAACATAGAGGGAAGACGAATCAAATAGTGTATGATACCCAGACCCCTTCGAGTTCAGACATCGTGTTCGCCTGGCCCTGCTGCTCCTACGGCGCCTTGAAATTGGACCACAGCGGACCAAGCGGGGAGTGTTACAACACTGTGGGTCATGCGGCCTGACAACGTACCATTTCTAGTTGACCAAGGTACAGCTTCGTAGATTTCTCATCCTACGGCTCGCAGCGCGCTCAGAATCATCGTGATGGGATCTCCAGCACTATCTTGCCTTGGACTGAGTTCGACTCCAGCCGTAACTTCGAAGCACAACCCCAGGAATCACAGAAAGGCTAGATACCCAAGACAGTGGATATGAGAACAAACTTGGATATCGCCCTCAAAGCGTTGGTTTCAGTACTATTGCCGACGGCAAAGAGGTGTATATACTCATATAAGTCTACACGTCTCATCCGTCTTGCCAGTGACCCAAGTTCCAGGACACCATCGACCGCCTTACATAGGAAATAACGCCATCGACCGAAGAATGGGCACCCGAAGAAGAGCGTAGGTCGCAGCATAGGGTCGTAAGAACCATCAGCATTGAAGTCCATCTCCATCATTCATACAACCAAAGCCACAACAACACTTCATCAAAGCTTCTCGCGTCTCCCCTCCGCACCCCCTCCCCCTCCCAATAGCAACATCTTCGTCAAAATCTCATCGATCATCACAAACCAGGAACCCCTCCACACCTACTCAACTTCCTCCCGAACCAGCAGCAGCATTGACAGCCTCTAGCCGCCAACCGCGAACGCCACTTAACAGCCTCCACCAATCATCAAGAAAGTGCCTTGGCAATTCTGCGGCTTGCCATTAAAGCTCGCCGCTGGGTTTGATGCACCAGCTCCAAAAGGAAGGAGACCCGCCAAATCGAAGCCGCGGGAGAAGATGCTGTGGAAGTTGGCCTTCTCTGCAGCTTCAGCAGTGGATTGCTCGGCGGTGGTCGAGATGAGAGGGAGAGCGAGAGCTTGGGTGAAGAGGACTGTGGTGGCGAGGTGGAGGAACTTCATTTTGGTTGCTCTTGTATATGTTATCCCGTGGGCTTAGGTTGGGTTGAGTTTGTGGAGGTTGATATCGGGCTCTTAGTATGGAAGTGCTAGGATGTCGATCGACCTGTAGAGAACAAGTCAGAGGTAAGCTATTCTCCACAGCATTGGATGCGTCCGCCCTTACGATCGAGTTATTCTTGGAAAAGGTAACGAGCGTGGATACGAGAATGAGTGTCAGCGCGAGAGTAAGCGTCTGGGAAAGCAGTTGCGAGGATGGCAGGCGCGTCTAGATTATATCATCCCCTCCCGATTGCTGATTTCTATCTTCCTTTTGCCCTTTCTGGGAGAGGTTGGTCGCAAGAGAGTTTGATTGCCATAGCTACATTGAGCATGTTGCTGCTAGGATGGCCTGCCAAGCTTCCTGACCTCACGTCGTCCAGAGTGGCTCGAACAACAGTCACGCGGGGGTAGAGTTCAGTCAAGATTGCTCGGACAAGGCTTGCATGGAGCAGTCACAACCGGTTCGTCGTCTTCTGTGGCATTTGTTGCCAAGATACCGGGATGAGTTGGGTCTCAATCACAACGGCACAATTTGTGCTGCCGCATTCCACTATCTCGATTGGTTTCCTTCATATGGTAGGCAATTTCCTTGCCCTTGTCTTTTCGCACGACTGCGGCTTGATTGTGGGATTGCGCGTGGTATCGCTACCATGGCAGCTCGGAGAGCGCTCCGGCATCCTGGGTGATTCGAAGCGACGAGATCTTGGTGGACGGCATCTGATTGTATCTACTTGACATCTGTACATGGGCGTTGATTAGTGGTCCCGCGGAAAAAAAGCTCAGACGACTGTTCAACTGGCCAGACTCTGTAGATCGAGTAGTGGAACCGATCCTGAAAGGAGGTAACAGCCTGGAGGCCCCTTGGTACTTGATGATGCGACTTCCGCGATGAGCAATTTCTCGGCTCTGCCAAGAGCAGGCTGGTTGTACTCATATAGAGTCATGCCGCACGTCTTTCTTTCTTTGCGGGTCCCAGATGCATACTGACGGAGCAAGTCATAATGACAGCCGACTTCCAAGAAGCACTGGATATGGAGATCGAGCTCCGGCTCGTGTGCAAATGGGGCAATAGCTGCCGCGATGAACGTGGGCTGTTTCGAGGTGAGTCTTCGGGTGTTCTTTGATATGCTAGCATGATCTTCAGGCAATCTGATCGAAATTCCCGGGCAAATGATTGATGATGTACAGCTGCCGGCAAAGGATCAATCGGCGCTTCCAAGTCTGCTCTGCCATACTGTGATGCACTCGCAGCCTTCCTTGACACGCTGCCTGTGGTACTATGGAAAGTGCGATCGAAGCGATACACAAGTCTCGAGTCGCATCGACGAAGTGAAGGTGCCGTGTGGTGGCACGACGAGCAACTCTAACGAGACGGGACCGAGACGCTCGGTGCAGCCAGCTAGCCATGTTGTTTCGTGAGCTGGACGCCGTTGATTTTCCAAGTTGCGAGAATCGGCGCTTCCAGTGCTACTGACATCGACGGACTTGCTCGCAAGCACGACTTGCTGCCCAGCCGTGACAAACTGCACCAAGGCAAGCGCATCCGCGGTAGACAGCAGCTCAACGAAGTCGGTGTCGTCTACTCGGACTATTCGACTTGAACAGCAGCCGTGTTACTGCTACTGCAAATGCAGAGCTATTGTTGACCAAATCTGAAACATGCCATTCAATGCGGTCAACAGGTCCGAATCAGGCAGGGTATTTTGTCACCAGGACTCCGGGCGTGAAGGAGAGGTCAAGGGTGAGGACGAAAGCTTGAAGCCGACATGGCAAGGTATAGCTCGAAGGGGAGAACAGGCTGGAAGCGGCAGATAGTGAGGCACGTATGCCAGTAAAGTTGCTGAATGTTGCGCATCGTTTCCGGTACCGCAATGCACATCAATTTGGAATCTCGTCAATGCTCCGGACCCAAATCTCCTTCCTGCCGTTCAATTTTCTTCTCAAAGCCGAGCTCGCAGGATACACCACTTGTCGCAACCGGTTCGAGCTGCCAAGCGGCTGGTAGCTCTTCAGTCCATGCCATGGATCCAATCGCATGTGGTCCTCCCAGAAAGCCTTTCTCTCCAAATCGAAAGCTTCCTGTTTGGGAATCTTCAATGTAGCCACCGTCTGCCAAGGGTACTTCTCGCTGTCCCACTCGGTCCCTGAATATTCAACCGACTGCTCTTCGAGATTCTCAAGCAGTTGGACTTGGAACAGATACTCCGCGTCATAGTTTGCGTGGAAGTTCTGCAGCCACCTGTGGTGTTGGTCGCTTTCGTGGGCTTCAGGCTTGATCATTTGATCGGCGAGCTTGGTCTGCGTTTCCGTGTTGGGTACTAGGCAATACTTGAAGACATAGTCGCCGAAGCGATATGCCGTCTGCGAGTACTGACGAAGTGAAGCCAGATGAGGATTGGAAACCCGGAAGCGCGCTTTCTGTAACTCTGTGTCGCTCCGATTCTCCAATTGCTGGTCCATCTCTTTCGTTTCGAGGAGCGTTCCGAGTCCCATCCTGATGTCGAAAACCTCACGCGTAGTTTTGGCATCCGCCAGCTCGATCGCTGGAGTGCTATTGAACTCGATGTCCTGCGTTTGGGGATGCGTTACATCTGAACCCGTCGGGAAGAAATCACCCTGCACGTTGAACAGCTTGATACTGAATCCTCGAGGTGCAGAAACAGTATCTGCGAATCCTGGATCACCGGGTTCAGTAGAGTATCGACACGCAGCCGGGTAGCTGCCAGCCTGCGCGAACAGCTCTCCTTGGCGGAGATGGGGCGGCAGTCCGTCGTGTACTATGAAGGTGCCCTTCACGACCCCATGCGTCCGACAATGGGTCCCAGTATACACATGTCTGTGATGATCAAATTGCTGCCGCTGTTGCTTGGTGATCTGCTCTGCAACGGCTTCGATATCCGCCCGTTCGCCTGGGGGAGGGTCTTCTACGCCTGGGGCATCCCATCGGAGATAGCTCCTGCCTGACATTTCGCTGTGATCGCTGCTGGAATCGATGGAGGATTCACTGTTCAATGTCCTTCCTCTCTGCACTGCACTACCCGCACTGGGCGTCCTTTGGGGAGGCAACTGATGAGGAGCGGTGAAAATGCTTTTCAAGGTCTTGTTGACCATGACGAAATTTTGAAGAGGGTGAACGGCTACGTGGTGTAGGAATGTGCAGGAAGGGTATGATCTGGATCGAAGCTGTCCAGGCTGTGAGAGGACTCGCAGGGCGGGATGGAAAATGGGGGGAAATACGTCAGTTAGCGTGCACTACTGGACGTGCCTGTGTAGGTAGGTCATTGGACCCTGATTAGTGTACAAGAGTCGATATGCCATCATCCCCAGCGGTCATCAGGTCTCCGCAAGGAGTGCGGAGGCGGTCCAATCGAACGGAAGTTGGGTTGGTGCGATTGCGAGGCGGGTTCGCAGCCGCTCTGACCGATCGACAGCGAAAATGCGTGGGAACGCGGTGGTGATGCAAGAGATGGTGCGGGCTAAGCAGCGGCAGTAGTCATGTCTTCGCGTAAACCCAGTTTGGGATGCGGCTCAAGGCTGAGACATGTGTGCCGGGCGGTGCTACGGCGACTCTGGTGGGCGCGGCAGTCCCTTTTGGGGCAGTGTGCATGTGAAAGAGGTGGACGAGTGAAGTTTGGGGTTCGGACGAGGTCGTCGGCGTCGGCGGGCAAGGGTATGTCTGGGCCTGGCGCGGCTTCTCCACCCTAGCGCGCTCGTGGATGCCAGGTGGTGGGAAAGTCGACGTCCAGACTGCCCTCCCACGAAACTTGCAGCTGTACGACTGCCGGACTGCTCGTCGACAACAATGTCCGCCGCCAACACGCCCGTCGATGCAACAAAATCAGGTACGC
>JAASFF010001671.1:319160-405011 GCA_013365195.1 Cercospora citrullina | reverse complement strand
GGCACGGGGGGGGGGGGGGGGGCCGAGGCCAGACGCAGATACCATTTCCTGCGCAGCGTGCAACAGTGATTGCTGACCTTAGCCCACTGCAGCGAGCAAGAACAAGAAGAAGAAGAACAGCAAGAAGAAGGCCAACGGCCAGGCAAACGCGGTCAATGGCGCGGCACAGACCAATGGCGCCGGCGTCGATCATGTAGCCGACGACGATGCTGACGACGGGCCATCACGACCCCAATCCCCGAGCGTGAGTAGTCGATTCCCTCTGCAGCATCGTCTGATGCCAACATCCAGGCTGAATGGAAGCACAGGCAGGTACGAAATCCGACACAACAGACGCGCAGCAATCTTCCGATATGCCTCCAGCGTCGTCGAAAGCTCAGACCAAGTCTGAGCAGACGCCCACACAGAACGGCACACATAAACACACGGACGATACCGCCGAGGACGATGAGGATGAGGATGACGATGGCGAAGATGGCGAAGAACTTGAGCAGCCGATACAGGCATCTTCGACCGATACCTCCGCGCGACTCGACGCCATGCAACAGGAACGTGACAGCTTAAGAGCAGAAGTGACACAGTTGCGGAAGTCGCTCGAGAGCTTACAAGAGAAGCACAATGAAGAGTTGACTGGCGTGAAGGAGGAGCTCGAGCAGACACAAGAGGGAAAGGAGCAGGCCGAAACGCAGTATCGCAATCTTCTGGGCAAAGTGAACACTATTCGCTCCCAACTAGGAGAGAGGTTGAAGGCCGATGCCGCTGAATTGGAAACGGCCCGGGAGAAAATTGACGAGCTGGAGAAGTCCAACGGCACAGCGCAGGCCGAGAACGAGCGCCTTCAGCAACAGATCACCGACCTTCACAACAAGCTAGAATCGCAAGCGGCCGAGCTGGACACGTTGCGCAGTCGTACAAATCTCTCGACTAGTAATTGGGCGAAAGAGCGCGATGAAATGGTGCAACGTGAAGCGGCTTTGCGGGAGGAGTACGAGGTCGCGAGGCAGGCGATGCAGGATTGGGAAATTCTCGCAACAGAGGAACGTTCGAGGCGAGAAGCTCTGGATGAGAAAACACAGGAGCTCGAGGATCAGCTGAATACACAACGAGAGGCTTACGAGCGTGCTCAGTCCGAAGCGAACACGCAGTCCAATACAGTGGACGGCCTTCAACGTGCCCTGCGTGATCTGCAAGAAGCGCGGAAACGAGAGCTACGAGAGATGGTAGAGCAGTCACAATCGCAGCTTGATGCATTGCGTACTCAAGCAAAGGAAGCGGAGGAGACAGCGGCATCGCTCAAGACTGAGCTGGAAACGACACAAGCTGAACTTGCACGAGCCGCGCCATTCGAGAAAGAGGTGAAAGAGAAGAACCTGCTGATTGGCAAGCTCCGGCACGAGGCAGTCATCCTCAACGACCATCTCACGAAAGCCCTTCGTTTCCTGAAGCGTGGCAAGCCAGAGGACAACGTGGATCGCCAGCTGGTCACCAACCACTTTCTACATTTCCTGGCTTTAGATCGAAGTGACCCGAAAAAGTTCCAGGTGCTGCAGTTAATTGCGGCTCTCCTCGGCTGGGACGAAACGCAAAGGGAGCAAGCAGGCCTAGTTCGCACCGGCAGTAATGTCAGCTCAACAAGTGGCAGCTTGCGTGTACCCCTATCACCCTTCCGAAGGACACCGTCGACGCCAACTTTGGGTGAATTCATCCCAGACAGCCCAGGTGGCGCAAGTCGAGAAAGCCTGGCGGAGCTGTGGAGTGATTTCTTGGAGCGAGAGGCCGAACAAGGCACTGCAGGCAGCTCGCGCAGACCCAGCATTGCCAGCTCTCGAGGTGGCATGAGGAGTCCCAATATTGGAGGCGTGATGAGTCCTACGAGTGAAAGCGGAAAAGCAGGACCATTCAACGGGGGCAGCTTGCGCGGCGTGCCAGACGCCCAGCACCAAAGGAAAGCAAGTCAGAGCTCTATAGCTGTCTTGGGAGGCAAGCCTGAGGGCGCTGGACCGGCGAAATAGTATTCGACGATAACCCTGCGCCGCTCGGCTTCTGCTTGGCTGGGTGCTGTTAGCGGCTAGGGATTGATGAGAAACGCAAGCGCAATTGCACAGCAGCCGGAGTGCCATCTCACACGCTTCTTTGAATCACGTGCGATCCTGTGTGTTCACGCAACGCCACAATTCCAGACAAAGCATAGAATTCGCCACGCAACACCACCACATATTGGCCACTCATTGAACAGACGCAAGTACAGATGTAATCGCGATACGGGCAATCTGCAGCGTGCGGAACACACACGGGACGGACTGGCATGGCGTCTTGAACCGTAGTGCTTGGTTCGACACCCTCATTCTTCCCATCCACGAGGTGTTGCAACGCTTAGTCGTTCGTGACGTCCTTGGCTCGGGATGACAATTTCCTCCCGAATCTCACAGTTGACTTTGAGGTTCTCTGAGGTCGCACCTGCATCCTAGGTGTAACAAGTGAGTAGCATCCATCGGCCGCCGAACGAAGCTTCGTACTGGATCCTATTGCTCCACCTCGTTGAACGCTGCGCTGTCCACGGGCGAACTTGGCACGCTGAAAGGCCCGTCAATCGGACTGATGCGGGCACCTGATTTGCGGGCCTGCTGGCCTGGTCTCTGAATAGGTAGTGCGAAATTCTTCAACTTGGCGCACTACCAAAGCTATGCCGCGAGTGACGACCATAGAACGCTACTGCTATATTTCCGCGCCGGAACTCGGAACAATCTCGCTGATTCGTCTTCATAGGCGGTCCGATGCATGGCGACACAGATGAAGGAGGACGATCAGTCATCTGTCGATGGCACCAAAATTCCATGCAAACAGATATAATATAAAGAAGAACACAGAACACGGGAATGCCATCCACTGTCGATAGATTACCAATGAACAGGCTCGTCACTAGGTACGTTCTTCTCAAAAACTAACGTGTAGCGCTCTCTTCCAAACAACACTATTTCACCAAAGGCCCAGCCATCGCCCACCTATATCGAACCGCCAAGGAAATCAACCAGATCACCGTCTCGCCACCACCATGCCTCAAATCCTCCAATCTATCATTCTCTTCGCAACGCTCGCCCTTCTTCCCGTCACCATCTCCGCCAACTGCGCTTCTTTCAACCGCCTCGGCAGAAAAGTCACATGGCACGCCAACAACGGCCTGGGCTACACGGGGACCAAAGACATTGACATTTGCGGCTGTCTGGACGGGCTTGTGAATATTGGACAATGTAATATCCAATACGCTCCTCCTGATGGCAAGTCTGTTTAGGGGTATATGACATATTGCAATCAGGGAAAGACCCAGTTGGACTCGGGGACTTCGATTTGTTTGGGTGGTGCTGCTGGGAAGGGACGGGATTTGTCTGCGTGAGGCGGGGGATGGCAGGAGTATTGGGAGGTATGGAGAATGATGGCTACATCCTCGTTGGAGCGCGAGGTGGAAGGGAGGGCTCTGGACAATGCCATTTGAGACCGCTTTCTTTTCAATCAAGCTCTTAGTGCTGGTGTCTGTCAGGCGGACGATATGCGAATTCCCGGTGAGTCGCTCTTCCTGGGCGATTGAGCAGTCCGATCAACCATCTTCCTAGAATTATACTATTGTTACCCTTCAAACACGCTGTCGCTCAATCCACCTCGAGATTTGTTCTGGTCAATCTGATGCCATCCTGCCGTCCGCCTTGAAACAAGACATGCTGCGAGTTTGAGGAAGCACTTGGCCTACGTTCGATATCGGGTTCCTTCACAGCTGACGTTCAGAGATCCTTGCATGTCACTACAAAGGTGAGAACGCAATACATTGCGTTAACATGCGACGATCAACAGGCCTGCCAATGGGGCTGTGAGAAGTGTGGTCTGCAGTGTTGGCCTCACGTGCATGGCGCCCGCCAAGCGGCTGCGGCACGGCCTCGATGCCTCAGCCTCCACAACAACGACACTACACAGTTAGGACAGGAAGACGACGAAAATATCAAACGTGAGTACATCCAAATTCATAGATTCTCAATGATGTGTATGGTTGACATTGACCATGGCGGCTATCAGGGCGGACAGCAACGGTGATAGCTACACCAGCTGCGACACGGCGGGCTCCAAAGTGGTCGACTTTGCACCTGAATCAGTGAACCATTTCTCGTTCCACGGAAGTTCCATCGTCCCCGACCAGATCGGCGTAGAAGGCCCCTCATTTCGACTGTTAAGAATCGTACCAGGACCATTTGAGGGAGAAATGTATTGCGACTTAGTCCGACGACCCATCTATGATGCCGGGCTAGAGTATTCCGCTCTTAACTATTCTTGGGGCGTAGACGAAGCGTCGAGCACCATATTCATTGATCCCCTTTCGCAGAGGTTCAAGATCACGCGGTACTTACTGTCAGCTTTACGCCGACTGCGATGCGAGTCCAGACCCGTCTATGTCTGGGTCGATGCCATCTGTATCAACCAGATGGATTTGGAAGAGAAGGCAGCCCAGATCCCGCTGATGTCTCAGATCTTCAATCAAGCCAAGGACGTGGTTGTATGGCTTGGTGAAGGCGTGACGGCGGAACTTATATCGCTCTGGAAGCTTTGCAACCGGCCCAACCTCTGGTGGACTAGGCTTTGGATCCTGCAAGAAATCTTGTACGCGGCGTCGGAGCCCAAAGTTTTGCTCGAGTCGTGCAAGATACCAATGTCTGTGCTGCTCACGAACTGGTGGCCTGTTATTGATCTTGGTATCTCTTTCCTGATCAAATCACCAGAGTACTACGGATCTGAATTGCAGGCCAGGAAAGATATACTCGTAGTACACGAGAGCTTCAAGGAGGTAAGTCAACTATATGATGCTTGGATCGAACAAAATAAAGCTGGTGTTTTACGGAAGCCTCTGATCGAGTGGGTTCGCTCGACAGCAAGCCGACGCTGCACCGAACCTGTTGACAAAGTATATGCTCTGCTCAACATCATTCCAGAAAAGGAGGCGCATTATTTCCAGCCGGACTATCGCGAAGCGCCGGTAGAACTCTTGAATGAAGTGATACATTATCACCTGCATAAAACGAGCTGGAAGTTGCCAGCTCTCCAGCAGCTTGTCGATGATCTACGGGGTACCCGGACCCCAGCAGCTGATTTATTCGGAGTGCGAAAGCCAGCGACGATATCTTATGACTTATTGGCAAACCCTGAAAATCCCAAGCACGCTTCTACTCATATATCCTGGTGTTTCGACTCGATACCAGAACTGCCAATGTTACAATTATCTCCAGTGGACCGCGACAAAGTATCCTACATACTGCGCTGTAGAACGGCAGACCGGCTCAGTCACGATTTGATTCGCTACAATCTTTCGTGGAATGAGACCGCCATCAAGCAAGCCCTCACTTCTTACTTCAAGCACGTCGTGCGCGCGATGGCCAATCTGGCTAACATCATCGGCGGGTCGCAACTGCCAGAATTTTCAACTGATCCTTCTGCCTCCTTGCAGACCCTGTCGTCCTTCCGGGCCTCAGACAGTGCCCGTTGGGAATCATACTTAGAAGATGATACCCGGGCTTGTGATTTTGGTGCTCTCATCGTGGCATACTCAGGTGTCGTTGGGATTCAGCTTCCAGACAACTCTTCTCACGCTGAGGAAGCAGATCATATCCACTTCACTGTTTCTGGTGGCCTCGGCCACGTGACGCAAGATGGTCAATTGAAGACCATGTGCTTTGTTCCACACACACAAAGGCTGCAAGAATTCCTTGCGGCTGATTGTGCGATCAGTGAGACTACTTTTGAGATCACTCTTCCAAAGCACGCACGACTTACACTCGATCCAACATCAATCTTGCTGTAAAGATGTCATTACTATATCAATGCGTTTTGACACATGGAGACCGCACGAGGACACTGAGGTCCTGGACAGACTTTCAAGATTCTGCCGATTGATCCAGAAAATCTACTTTCGAATCGCCGTCTCATCCACACTGCAAACTTTATGGCTGTCCCTGGAGGAGATGACACTCGGTATTGATTGTCGATACTTTTCGCAGCGCTGACCACTATCGGCAATCAAGGTCTACCCTAACGACGCACAAATCTGTCTTTCTCATGGCAATTTGTTTCAATGAAATCTGACGACGTCCACGCGCGAATGTATTCAAGCACAATCCGCTTTCCAATGTGCGAACGCACGAGCACAACATCAAAATCAATGCTCTGTCATCAATCCTTGACAAAACCATATCGACTTGTCGCTATCTTGGCAGGCAACAAGCTTCCATCAACTCCAGGTTTATCGTCCAGAACATGTATATTCCCAGTCACCTCATTTCGCGCTAATCCCAGGATAGCCCAATCCCAATGCGCTAAATCCTATGCAGAGTGGAGATGAAACGCCAACTCGAGGACAAAGTTGCGATCACAACAAGACTGATGCTTGCACTTCAGTGCAACAACACTTCCATTCCTGGTTTTGCGGACGCGGCGGAGAGCGCGGACTCCTGAAAAGAGTGTTTGCCAGGTTTTGCGTGATGCTGGGGATGCGTGGCGATGGAATACGAAGGGGAAAAGGGTATGTAAAGGAGAGACTTTCCGACTCTTTTACCTGGCCTCTCTTCTTTCAAGCAGATCACCAACATTGCTGTTACTCCGACCCACAGTCACTCCCTACAACGACAAACACCACGCTCATTAGCGACGACGAAGCAAGACAATTACTTATCTTCTCGACGCATTCCAATCAGCAAGCAGCGGCTGTGAGGCCTCTTCTCCACCCAAAACCACAACCACTCGTGCATCACCGGCTAACACATTATCTCCTCCAGCCAAGCAACAGTAGCCAAAATGCAGTTCACCCTCTTCGCAACAACTCTCTTCGCCGCCCTGGCCGCAGCAGCCCCCGCCGCCGTTCCCAAGACGACCGTCGTCGAGCGCGAAGCCGGTGGCCTAGGCGGCCTAGACTCTCTCCTGAAAGCCGTGCCCTTCGGCGCTCTAGGGGGCGGCGGCAAAGACAGCAACCCTGCGGCGGGTGCAGGGGGTAAGTCGGGCGGCGGCCTCGGTGGAGGTCTGGGCGGCGGGATCATCTAATGCCTGATCTTTATTGGCATACTACTTGATCCTGTATTGCACTTCCTGGCGTACGTCGCAGGAGATGAGGAAGTTGGGACACACTTCGATGCTGGTTGTATGGCTTGATTGGGATCAGGTCTCGAGATAAAGTGTAGGGGTCTGGCCTAGTCGACTGGAGCTTGCGATGTAAACTACGTTTTCGTACTTGGCTTGTTGCGTCTGCTTGGTTCTGATCACTGGGTACGGTTTTCAATATAATACAGAGCTGCTACCGTCGTCGATCTTGATCAACATGCCTTTCCAATTTCTATCTCTACATATCGTTATCTGGAGAGTACGATAGCTGAGCCGTCTAGTGACATCAACAGCGCAAAACAGCAATATTCTCTCATTGCTTACAAGAGAAGGGCGCATAGTTATCCGTGCTCAACGTCACCATCGTCTGAATACTTCCATACCCTCCGAACGCCACCATCACGATTCCCAGAATGAAAAGCAGAATGGATCCAGCCCAAGCACACTGCACTTTCCTCGAAGCGTGTGACGGGAACGTGAACATCTGCCACCATCGCCACGTCTGTCGTTCCCTCGTCATCAGTTCAAAACTCCTCGCACCAGTCTCGTCCTCTCCAGTGGAAATATTGTATTCCACTTCTGTCGACCCAAATCCATGATGGCACATGTACATGCACGTCATGCTCGGAATGCCCAAGGTGATCCAGGTTCCCGAAATCGCGCCGATGAGAGCAAGGAGAGGTGAGAAGTAAGGCAGAACGTTCGCGAGGATGAAAGCAAGAGCCCAGAGGATTACGACGATACTGACCCAGGATGTCCAAGATCTCAGAGAAATCTCATCAGCGGCTTTGGGCTCGTTCCGGACACTTTCCCAGAACCAAGCTTGGATTCTTTTGCACGCCAGAAGACCTGCGATGACACCCGCGACAACGATGGTCGGTGTGGCAATGCCGTAGGCGAGTTTGGCGAAGAGCGGCGCTGCGGAGCTGAGAGCTGGAGAACCGACGTCGGCGCCGGCGTAGTAGTAGATGACGATCGCCACAACGAGGTAGAGGGAACTCATGCTGATGTTGGTGGCGATGAGGGACTTGCGGAAATCCTGAGGGCGGTCCATTTCGGCCATTACCTGGAAGTAAGCGAGATGGCCGGTGAAAGAGACGAGGACATTGCTGAGCGCCATCATCCATTCGGCTGGAACGACGTTGGAGGGCGGGCCGATCTTCGCAGTGCCTTCGCCTTCACCGATGATGGAGATGTCGACGAGGGCGATGAGGGTTGCAGCGAGGATGGAGAGGCAAGCTGGAGCAGGCATTCTGTCAGTACAATGCTGCAGTAATCTGGGAGCTGATCAAAGAACTTACAAACTGCGGAAAGATATGAATTCGATTTGAAAGTCCGTGGTAGCGTACAAGCCAGGCAAACGAAAAATCCGATCAGCTTGAAGACCACAGTGCATTTCCAGCTGTCCCCGGCTACAGTGTTGGCCATGGTTCCGAAGGTCAAGATATGTGCTGCCATAACGAATACCAAGAGCAGCTGGAACAGCGTCTCGGCGATGTACTGTCCTGGTTTGCCTGCGAGGACATATCCTGCTTGGCCGAAGCTTTGCACGTGAGGGTATCGCATGCGAAAGTAGTAAAGCATGAATCCTGTAGCCAGCGTGCAGATTCCCAAGATGGCGATGACGAAGGCCCCGACCACAAGACCCATTGCCGCGACTGAAGCTGGAAGAGACAATATACCCAGAGACACGGTTTCGGCGATCAAGACTGCTGTGTGTCAGTAAAGTGGGCTGGACTCCGACAATTCAGACACATACTCAACGTAGCTTGAATCCAGTTCACCTTCTTGTGCGTTATCGAAGCTGGCACAACCTCTCCATTACCCAACCCACTCTCCACCTTTTGCATCCCAGAGCCGGATTCGTCAGATCGTGCTACGTTGCTGTCGACAGGGGAGAGCTTCTTTCCGCCGATGCGATCTCGCCATGTTGTGTTCTCGGGTGCTGAGGCTTCCATGATTGACGCTGATCACACAAGCGGCCTGACCAAGGCGATTCTGATATCTGGCCGCGGAAAAATGACCTCACGTGAGGGCCTGGAGCTGAGATCGGACTCCGATGCGTAGAACCGGAACCACTACCCCAGTGTTAGAAGACGATGTCCGTTGGTTTGGTTGGCCCTGCAGCTACAATGGCTCTGAGAAGAGCGTGCCCGGAGACGCCAGAAAATCTGCCTTGAAATGCTGGACCGTGGAAAGTATGTGCAGTCTTGGCAATTTCTGGAAGGCTGAAGATGAGGCCAAGTGAATTTAACCTCTTTTCGCGGTGAGTCTTGTGGTGGCAATTGAACGTGAGGTCAAGATTCTGTCTTCCGACACCGGTCTTCGAGTCCGATTCTGCGGTGCGCGTCAAGAGTCCTCTGCCACTTTTTAGTCATGCGATGTCATAGCTCCGAGATGGACCCGCAGGTGTGGAATTTTCTGAACGGGCCCTTTTCCTCGACACAAAACCTAGATGGTTCACGTCAGTTGTACTTGTATGCGACGTACAATTAGAGAAGAGAAGGAAGTGCGAGAATGTTGAAGCTGGATATGTTGCCAGGTGGAAGAAATGGTGCCGCCAACTGGGCTTGCCCGAATCTGTGCTGGTAATGGGCAATAGAGTTGAGGCAGGCCCAGAGGGGAATCTCACAGCACGCCCAATAACAGTCTACACATATGCTTTCACTTCACATATGATGGGCCTAAAGCTGCCGCCGCGCATCACCAAGCTTCGGTCCAGCAGGAACGCGTTGATTTCAAGCATGGCTTGGAACCTGGTAGCTTGCCGGGACTTGGATATTGCGATCCCACCGCGTTGTTCGCTGTGAGGGCCTCTAGCTGAGAGGAGTGCAGTCCAGTACGCCAAGCCAGAGTAGAACATTGCCGTGAAGTGAAAGAGACCAGGTCGCGGTGGGAATGTTACTAGCCAAAATTCAGGCTACAATGCCTCCTTGTGCTGGCTTCTCGAGACATCCACTCCTTTTGCACCTTGGTGACAATCAGCAACTGCATTTGGAGGATGATTGACGGTCGCCAATACTGAGTGCCGAAGTTGATATGTGATGTCGGATCTCGTCGAAGGTGGGAGAGAGTAACTAGTAGCACATGCCGGCTCCACACGAGCTCGAGCCGGCTTGCCGCCGGGAGGAACCGCATTCGGAGCTCGGACGCGACATCTGTGCACTTCGTGTTGCTTTGAGCTTGCTGGGCCTTCGATCAAATATGTCCCAGGATGGCGCAAAGCGCCGCACCTGCCACAGTGGCAGACTGCCCCTAGACGAGACTCGGCAGGCCGTGTGGTGACACCTTCTGCGCGAGCGTGATCCCCTTGTTTACTCTCCATCCTGGTCTCTTTTATCACCGCGCAGTCCTGTAGCTTACACCTCATTGCGCTGCTGTCTCTCTGTAGCTCACTACCGCTTTGTCTCTTACCAGCAACTCTAACGCGCCAGGTCACCATGGTCGAGCTCCGCAAGAGAAAGGAAGCTCCGCCTCCGCCCCCTCCGGCCAAGAAGCGCGCGCCATCCAAGTCCAAAGCAAAGAAGGACGCGCCAAAGGCAGAGCCGGCTGAAGTTGCAAAAGCACCTGATGAGGTCGCTGTGGACGATGCGCCTGCTCCAGCCGAAGCCGCTTCCAAGGAGGCGTCGTCTGCAAAGGCCGGTCCCCCAAAGGTCGGCGATAGCATCGAGCTCGATGGCTTTGGCGGTGAAGTCCAGACGCACAGTGAGGAGACGACCTCGCTCGCCAAGTTGGTAGAGGAGAGTAAGGCTGGAGTAGTGCTCTTCACATACCCGAAAGCCAGCACACCCGGATGTGAGCAGGAATGAACTGCGAGCGCGACATTGAGCGCAGCTGACGCGTCACACAGGCACCACGCAAGTCTGCCTTTTCCGTGATGCTTACGACGACCTCACAGCAGCCGGGTTGAGCATCTATGGCTTGAGCAATGACTCGCCCAAGGCCAACAAGAACTTCGTCGAGAAGCAAAAGCTGCAGTATCCATTGCTGTGCGACCCAAAGCAGACGCTGATAGGCGCCATTGGATTGAAGAAGGCGCCAAAGGGCACCACTCGAGGCGTGTTCGTGGTTGACAAGAGCGGGAAGGTACTGGCGGCGGAGCCAGGGGGACCGGCGCCAACATTGGAGGTGGTCAAGAAGGTCGTTGCCAGTTTCGGCGCAGATGCGAAATCTGTTGGCATCAAGAAGGCCGAGGACAAAGTGGATGGTGAGGACAAGGCTGCGGCTGAGACGGCGGCGGATGTTGCTGACACGGCGGCGAAGCTTGACGGGGAAGATTCGAAGTTGTGAGGGGAGTACATAGCATGCAGAGGTATGTGCTGACAGATTTTGAGAGTTGCGATGCAAGCTGAGTACCGAAGCAGTAGTGTCCCGGCCACGGCCTGAATGTGACGAATTCCTTGTCCGTGATCCTGTCCATCTTGTCCCTGGCTCTTGTCGTTGCGCTCCAGAGCACGCCGGTGTCCGCCGAACTGCGCGCTCGCGGGACGAGATGAAGGGGCAAAGGGCGCTTTTCGGAAGGCCGCGCAGATGCAAGCATCTGGGCTGAGAAGGGGAAGTTCAGCTGCGAGCTGATGGCTCCAGTGGCGACCGCTCCGAGCATAGCCTGTGAAGGCATGAACTGGCGGGTATGCATGTCGCATGTGCTCGAACAAAGGACGAGAGCGTGAAGACAGACGAGCCAGGTGATTGTGAAGCTGCACCTGCTCCTGCATGTCTTCGCGCTAGCGCCCATGTCGCAGCCGGGCTGAGTTTGTGGATTTCCTTCTGTTTCTCCGTCGTCCTTTACTCCATTCACCACGCGGCTCCCCTCATTCACAAACATGGCAAAATCACCCACTAAGCGTAGGAAGTTGTCGGACAGTTCGGAAGACGGCGGTGTCGTCCTTACCGCACAGATGCGCCCGCGTCCTCACATCACAATGCTCTCGCCAACCAGCATGCGCCGCGGCGAGTCGGAAGAAGATCAACAGCCCGTCACCATTGTCGTCGAGAGCGACGCCCAGCTCTGTCCAGACGACGAATGCCTCAAGTTCGCTAGCGACAAGGACAACGTCAACACCACTCGCCCATATGCTCGAACCTGCCACCATTCGGATTGCGCACTTCAAGGCACATCGCGCCACTCGGGCTTCCGCCTGCTCTCGGAAGACCCGGTCGCTGACCTGAAACGATTGCTATTGAACAGCAACATTTCCCTCGATGGCGAGCAGCTCGAGGTCGGTGACGAGTTGCGCCGATTGCAACGAGAGCGTCACTACACGAACCATGATCTGCGCACGGTACTCGTGTTCGCCATACAGCAAGCTGTGCTCTGCCACATCAGCATCGAAGCCATGCGCGAGTACCTCAGTCGTTGGCCATATCGCTTCTGGTACCACAACGGTCCGGCTGACGATGCCGATGATCCAAGCACTTACCCTGACGGCAATCACATCGCGCGCATGAGCAATCGCGAGCTCTGGGACCACCTGGTTACCATGGGGGTGGAGGTGGACTATCTGCGGTACTGGGAGGAGGGAATGCTGCAGAGGATATTGGAAAAGAAGTGGGAGGAGGCGAAGGAGGGGAATGTGGGCGAGATTGAGGACTTGATGAGGTTGGGGTTTGTGAATAAGGCGATGGTGACGGAGTGTTGTGGTGTGCCGGGTGGATGAGATGCGTCATACAGTGAAGCGATCTTTGACACATCTGTTTGGTGAGCGCATGGTGCTCGTCGGTGGCATGGTCGACTGGCTTTGCTACGCGGCATCGACACTTCTTGCCTGATTGGGGAAGACCGATGTGTGCATCAAGGAGAATTTGCAAGGCGGGCTTCTCCTACACTATGCTGGGAGAACGAAGCACATCTTCCTCCGCTCCCAGTCAAGGGCCCACGCTCCACGTTGATACTAGGAAAATGCAAGAGATCGCTCTTTCCACATTGGACGCCTCTAGCATGAGCGTTGTCGACATTGGTCGTCGAAAGCACAAAACGCCTGCCGCCAAGATAGAGCAGCACGATCAGTAGATACAAGATCGCAATGAGACTTGGGACTTCATCTTACAATGCAACGACGAATATACATGTGAACACTGGAGTCTGCCAGGCAGTTAGGAGTAATGCCTGAATCGCGGGGCTGAATGTTGCGTCATTGTTGAACGTGTTCTGCTTCGCGTGCATCATCGAAAAAGTGAATTGAATCGCGGTCTAACTTTTCTGTATACACTGATCTCCGCCCAACTCGACGCGAATGTCACTTCTCTGATACGCAAGATAGATCAGGAACCTGATCCGACGCGGCCGTAAAACGAAGCGGCGTTCTCGATCGGGCCACCGTCATTTCTCAGAGCCAACCCGTACTTTCCATTGGAAGCCACCACCACAGACAGCTTCTGGAATCTCAACACCACCATGTCTTCCCGCGCTCTGCGCAAATTACAGCGCGAGAAGGAGGAGCAAGAGACGCTAAAGCGGCTGGAGGAGGTGGAAGAATCGGAGGACGACGACCCACTTCCCGCAACCAAGAAGAGCGCGTTTGAGCTGCTGCAAGAGCAAGAAGAAGCCAACGACGACGAGGACGCGGAGAACGATCATGGCTCAGCTGCAGAACCTGAGTCAATAGCCACAGCGCCTATCCAACCTCCGCCAAAATCAACAGCGAATAAGAAGAAGAAACGCAAGAAGAAGGGCAAGCAGACCGGCGACGAGAAGGCGAATGGATGTGCAGAGTCTAATCAGGCTTCTAATCTGGATGACATTGATGCTGCATTGAAGGAGCTGTCTACAAAGGGCAGCTCGTTTCAGCATCTCACTGCTGCTGGAATCGATCCTGCTCTGGACGAAGCCAATCGACTTCTTGCGATCGATAGCGCCCACTTGCATGCTTCAAACGAGATGCGCAGACTGTTTGGACGTGCTGCTCTAGAAGGCGATCGAGAAGATGGCGCGCCTCCGCGAGCGGCAATGGGTGGCAATCGGAGACAGCAACGGCAACAGGTGGGCTTGAGAGATGCGCTCCGAGGGCAGCGAAATGATGGGAGGTCTGGACTCTCTGCCGTGGCGTTACGCAGGAACATATTCATTCAAGGCAAAGAGGACTGGCCGCAGGCTACCGGTGGTGGTCTGGGCATGGAGGTGGAAGAGAAACGTGCGGATGGCACAGTGCTGTACCGATTCGTGCACAACACAGCCTACCAGGATGTCCAATCGCAGTTCGAGACATGCGTGGCATCCATGGATCCGCAGCGCATGATCATACTGCTTCAGCACAATCCATACCACATCTCGACACTTCTGCAGGTTTCCGAAATCGCGAAGCAGGAGCGCGACTTCACGACGGCCGGAGATCTGCTTGAGCGAGCCCTATTCTCCTTCGGAAGAGCCGTTCATAGCACGTTCACGAAGAACTTGGCTGATGGCAAAGCTCGATTAGACTTCCGACGTCCGGAGAACAGGGAGTTTTGGCTGGCTAGCTGGCGCTACATGCAAAATCTGACCATGCGCGCTACATATCGAACAGTCTATGAGTGGACAAAGATGCTGCTGTCTCTTTCACCACAAGACGACCCATATGCACTCTGGCTTGTGCTCGATCAGTACGCACTCCGCTCCAAAGAGCAGACCGACTACCTGAACATCAGCCGCAATGCTATCTTCAAAGCTGTGCACGAAGGAATGCCGAACGTGCAGCTGAGCCAGGCCCTGGCAGAGTGCAAAGCTGGGAACAAGGGCAAAGGTCAGCAGTTATTGTTCTCAGTAGTTGGTCGCTATCCGTGGTTCATTGCACGCCTGATGCATGAACTCAACATCGATGCTCCGCCTGCCGTATGGGGCAAAGAGGCAGCATCGGAGAAAGAGAAGCTCTATGCTGAGCTGTACGCCACTCGGGCGAAAGACCTGTGGAACACGCCTGAGAACATCGAACTCCTTTTGGAAACTGCTAGTGCCGTGCCTGCAGGTGCACCGGCGGCGCCGACAGATTCGTCCGAGATCGAAACGAACGTCGCTAGGCACGTATTACTCTCAGACACGCCTGCTCTTATCGCGCTCATTCCGCGCGAGTATACGAATCAGGTAGAAAGCTCAGCCGACCCTCTCCCTCCTCACGACTCTATTACATCATATCATCTCGAACGAAGAGCTCCACAGCTGTCACAATCTGGTCGTGGTCAGCAGCAGGTTCTGGCGGCCCTTCAGCAAGCACTGGCGCGTGCCTCGCAGAGGGATCCTCAGCACGATGAGATTCAGGCAGTCTCTCGCTTCTTCCGAGACCTCTTCCCGTGGTACAACCAGCGATATCCAGGAGCAGCAGACGAAGGTACTGAGATCGAGGAGCCTCCCGCAACCGCTGCAGAAATGATGACTCAGGTTCGTGAAGCGGGAAGAGAGAACGCATTCGAGGATCACGCGAGGCGCTTTATCGCACTACGAGGAGGTGTACAGCCGGAGCTGGACATCGGGCGAGTTCATCGCTTGCTCGTCGAGAGCGCACCACTAGAGCCACGCACCGAGCCTGCAGGTCTGAATCTCCAACAACTTGAGACTTTGCTCAGAAACGATGGTCTCGGGCAGTTGGATCGGCAAGAAGGCAATCTGGAACGCCTCGCTGCTGCTCTGGATGATGTACAGACCGAAGGTGTGGAAACCGATGATGATGATGACTTTGGTGTGCCGGGTGGGCTTCGATGATTCATTGACGGACATTGATCATGTGAAACACCGTTGCCACCTGATTCATCACGATCCTTGAGCTGCCGAAGCAATCGTGGGTATGCTTACTGTAGACCCAGTGCCCGTGTCTGCTAAGCTGCCAAGCTCCGGTGGTATTTGTGATCTTAGTCAGCGGCGAAAGGCGAAGCTTGCTCAACCTCGGACTGTTTCGCCTCGAACATCTCACTCCCACGAGCTCACTCATCTGTGATTTCATCCATCGCCATGAAGTTGTTCGATGCTCCACGTGGTACTCCATACGCTCTACGTTTCTTCATCCTCGAGCGGCGCGGCCTGAGCCTTGATGTCCAAAATGTCGATACTGCCGCACTCGAGAACAGGCGGCCAGAGTATCTGAAGATAAATCCCAGAGGCACCGTACCCGCACTACAGCTCGACGATGAGACATCAGTCATTACTGAACTCTCAGCCGTGGCCGAATATCTTGATGAGGTCGCAAAAGGTGACTACCCTTCACTTTTCGGCTCCAATGCACAAGAGCGAGCACAAACTCGCATGTGGTTCAGGAGACTTGATACGGAGATCTGTCAGCCGGTGATCGAATGGTGGAGAGACGACCCCGTCAACCTGGACCTCTTCTTGGGTCACCGCATTCCGTGTCCGGAAGCAAGGCTCACCACAAAGCTGAGGGTAAATCAAGCTCTGAACCAACTTGAGAATGACCTCGAAGGCAAGACTTGGCTGTGTGGGGACAAGTTCTCCGCAGCAGATATCCTGTCGTATGGACTACTGTGGAGAGTGGTTGTTCGAGGTGGGGGCGATTGGGTTCTGAATCCTGCAAGGAGAAATGTCGTGGCGTGGTGGACAAGGATTAAGGAGCGACCTGCATCTCTACAGGCAGAGGACGTCTTCACGAACGGAGCGTTCCGTAACTGATTCCGTGTCGTATACGCATGCCCAGGTGGTCAGGACTCGGTCAGACCATCATTGGACCGTGCGTCCAGCTTGTGTTAGTCTAGCTGGGATCCTGCTAGTAAGACACGCACTACTCCACGACCCTATCCGGCTTCTGCACGCTGATGGATAGGGTACGGCGTTGCTCGCATCTCGCATCTCGCATCTCGCACCGTGGGCCGTCGGCCGTGAGCCCCGGGAAAGCTTAACAGACTGCACCGTATAGTGGCTTTGCCAACAGACTAGGAACTTTCGATCTTGACATTGCTGAAACGAATCGTTTGCAAGCCATTCGATCGAGGGGACCACATAGATGTGGACGACACAAGAACTTGGAGCCCCATGCTTGTCTGAATCGCAGAAAACAGCGCATCAGGACTGTTCGTGGTCAATTGGCTCTTCCAGAAAACAAGCCCTAAATTCTGCTCGAGCGGCGCTGGAAACAAAATTTATGGTCCGAAGAAACGTTATTGGCAACTTCCGGCCTGTGAGCTGTCCTGCTATTCCCAGATCTGTCCTTGTGTCTGATGATCGGCATGGCTCCGAGGGCTTTCTTCTGCCTGTCGAACAGTCCTCAGTCGTGCATTGGCTTCGGCATGTCACCGGCCGGGTACAGTTCTTGACACATCAGCTTCATCCTGTGGGCTCGCCTGCTGGGGTAGGGCTCGGTTCTGCAACGAAGTAACTCCACCTTTCGGGCATTTCACGCATGTTTCTATATCCTTGTCCAGCTCCGGATCAACGGAGTGTGATACTGCATGACTTTCGCACGGCAGGAGAGCCTAGCGTTCTGCATCATACTGGTCTGAAGCCAGGAAGCTGGTCAGGTGGAGTCATGTCGTTCCCCGCACCGTGAGCAGGCTAAGGAATTGCACAGTTCGGACACGGAGTTGATTGCCTGTCAGAGTGAGAAGCTCACGCCGACAGGGGAGACGACTGGGCGTTGATCACTGCTCTTCACTGGAGGAATTGAATATGGATGCATGTTTGCGTCATTTGCGCCATTATATGGTTGAAAAGGGTATTGCGACTGCTTTGAACTCGCATTTACGACTGACAGTGATGGCGAAGTTCTTGTTCGTACAAGAGCTTGCCACGACCTTCTGTTACTGCGACGACCAGATCACTGTATTCAGTGGTCATCAAGGACGTTCACAGCGTTGAAAGTTTTGTTCTCCTGTCAGCCAATAGCCCCGTGGTGTGGCCCTCGCTGCCACAGAAGACCGTGGCAAACTCCTGTACGATCCCCGACGATGCCAAAATGGTATTCTTTGACTGACTGCAACGTTCCAGCGCCGTCCAGTGCTTTCAATTCCTTCTGAGGTTACATATCATTGTTCTCTAGCCAAGCTTGCATTGCTTCTGGATCTCGACAGTGAAATTTGATGCCACATACCCATGGAATTGCCTGTGCTTCTGTGGGTGTCGCGGTGTCGGCCAACGCATCCACCTCGAGTGAGCATTCTCGTTGGTTGCGAAAGAGCGGAAACACGTCTTTCTTGGCTTCTTCGCTCATGGGTTGGCGCTCCCACGTGAAGAAATGGATTAAAAGTACGAGCGTGGAGTAAAGTCCCCTGCTGGCCACTGGTCGCAGCAATCAGAATATCGCTCTCGTGCCAGAGTTTGTAAAAGACACCATAGGAGGCCACACTTACTTTCGAATCCAGGGCATGCACGTCGACCAGCGCCAAATGTAAGTATTGGCACGCCAATCTTGTCACCAGGCGCCTCGAGCATGTCTGTACGGCCTTTGTGACCGTTCATCCAACGCTCTGGACGGAAGTCGTCTGGATAGTCGAAGACATTCGGGTCGTGGTTGGCAGAGTACAAGTTCATGATCGTCAACTGACCACATTAGCATCACGGACAATACTTTAATACGCCCTGTAACACTCACCGTTCCTTTCGGAATCTTCATGCCTCTGTATGTGGCACCCTCAAGTGTCTCACGAGGGAAGCCAAGGCGGACGGGAGTATAGACCCTTGAGCCTTCCTATGAGAAGTTGTCAGAGAGCTACAAAGGAAGACTTGATGACACGAACTCACAAGATGCAGAGCTTTGACGAATTCAACACGATCGACATCGTGAGGATCTGGAGGTGCGTCGCCGTACACTTCACGAGTGGCGCTATAGGCTGCCTCTTGAAGATCGGGACGATTGGCCAGATATCCTACAGTCCAGTTGAGTGCATAGCCGAAATTGACGCCAGCAGCGACTGCGAACCATATCATTAGCAGATGACTGGGAACCCAGAGAGGAGCCGAGCACGTACTGCCTGTGGATGATGCCAGCAGAATCTCTGTATCGTCCAATAGGTTCTTCTTCAAGATGTTGCCCATAATGGAAGGAGGCGCAGTCCCCGCCTCGATGTCAGCCTTCAGGTCTTGGAGCAGCTTATCGATGTATACGCCTTGCTTACGACGATAGCCTCGAGCACGATCTTCTGCTTCGTCACAGGACCAGCTCTCTATGCCAAGGCTTTTGCCGATGCTGTAAATGATCCGTTTGACGCCGCGCAGAATCGGTACGTAGTCCCGAGCTGGAAACCCCACAGTACGTTGGCGAAAGATGTTAGTCTCGTTCTCAGCCAGCATGGCGACAGTGTTGTCGTCGAGAGGAAGTCCCATCAATTGTTTCGAAACTTGGCCAGTTCCGAAACGATGAAGAATGTCGGCCATGTCGACCGCATGGCCTTTGCTGATGCTGAAAACTTCTCCCAATAGCTTTTTGAGCTTCGGATGGATGACCTTGGTGTACGTGGGCAGCACCCGGGGTGTCACTTGAGCATTGAAGGCTTTTCGAGTGCGCTGAACAGAGTCGTTAATTGGCGATGCTATTGATCGGTTCCATCAGCACGTTTCGGTTCCAGGCTTTTACCACAACTCACTGCCGACCGTCCAGATGCCATTGGGAGCGTAATCGGAGTGGAAAAGCTTGAAGATGGGACGGGACGAGTAAGCAACATTTTGCTGCACAATAGTCTCCGCGAGTGCTTTGTGACTGTTGATGACAACCTGCGACGCGGTCAGAATGAGACATCTGCTATTTTATCGAACCGATCAAGCTACCATCTCACGCTCGCCAAGCTCGCACCGAATGACATCGCCATACTTGGCTTGCCACTCTTTCAACTTCTGGATGTGCTCATCCTTCATCTGGCTGCAATCAGTACGACCACGTCGAGATCTTGCCGATCAAATATTTATCAACGTACATCGTAAAGATTACCGATGATAGGCCAACCACTGGGTCCGGGCAAATTAGTGCCATGCGGGGCTCCTCCAAGAGCTCGATTGATTGTCCAGGCCGATGCGGGAAAGGAGTTTGTATCGATTTTGTCCAACTAGGATGAGGAAGACGACGCCGAAGAGCAGTAGGCCATTGACCACGGTACTTTGCCCGTACCTGACTAAGGCTGCCTCCATGATGATGCCTCGTTGCAATACTCGTGAGGTCTTTCCAACAAGCGGATCCGCACTTTAAAGTATTTCAGCATTACGAACGATTTTGTTGAAGCGCCTGAATTGCCATTTCTCCGCACATATGGCGACTGGGGACCTACAAGCATTACGAGGACCACGAGGTTGGGGCTGGTCATGTCATGGGTCGTTAGTAGACTGTGCTCCTCATCTTATGCGAAGCACGAAGCGTTGATCGACCGCGTGGATCCCAGTAGCGTCTGAAGGAGCCCAGACATATCCTTGATGTCCCGCGTTGGAAAGGACTGGTGGTCCATACGACCGAGCTGTTCTATCGTTTGAGATGCACACACTCGCCGGACAAGCAATTGGTGCGCATGAGCTCGACTCTATTCGCCTCATATCACAGCCCGTACATTGGCAGATCAGGCAGAAGTCTTCAGGTCTGGCACTCTCTAGTCGATGTGATGATGGAGAAGTTTGTCACTATCGTGATTGCGATCAGTGCGTATCCCCAGCCTCATCGGGCTAAGAAACTGACTCAGCACACCACAGGAGTAAGCGAAAACACGCTCCTGCTCTCGACTTTGTCACGCGTCGCAGAGGCCGCGCATCGATTGCAATTCCAAGGACATAGGGTCATCATTTGCACTACTGGAGTGGTCGACATTGGCATGCTCGATCATCGACGATCAGAGCAGTGCCCTGACGCCATGTCCAAAGATACATTGGCTGCTCTTGGACAAGCAAAGCTCACAGCAATGTGGGGCCAGCTTTTCAGCCATCTGCGACAGTCCATAGCCCAGATCCCGATTTCGAAGGACGACATCAAATCTACAGCACGTTTGAAGAAGATCCAACAGATACTCAAGGTTTTGCTGATGCACGAAGCGATTCAGATCGTAAGTTTACTGGGCAGAATACTGCCTGCAATGGACCAATCCTTCGAGGCGAGCTATCTGGGTTGTCTTGTGGCAGCCATCACTGATAGTGCTTATATTGTCGTGGCTAGGACAAAGCGTGGGGATCTGCATCAGACAGAACTCCGCACCTGTCTTGACTTAGCACTGGTGGCCACGACCGCGATGGACATAGGCGCGGGGAATTTCGCAGCTGTCTATCTGGAATGTTGCGACCATGATGCCGAAAAATCGATTGATTATGGATGCAAGCTGATTGTCGAAGACATTGGGTCGTTCGATAAATTGCCTCCTACGATCAAAAGGATGCAGACAGAGCGAATCAAATACTGAGATTGTGTTTCCCGAGCCTGGTCAAGGGCTCAACGAGGCTGCAGCAGTGCTACGCCGCGACCACAGCTTGGCTTGCGGCCCTCTCATCAAGTCTGCACAAGACGCCCGACTTTCAGTCTCACGCGTGGTCTTAATCTGCCAGGATCCTAGTCAAACGATCGTTGTTGGCTACGTGCGCGGTGACATGGAATGCAACAAAGCATACGCTAGCGTAAACCACATGAAGCAGTTCCCCCGACGTGCATTTTCTTCGAGCTGCGCCATAGGCGAGCAGGACGCAAGGACATACTTCTGGAGTGCATCATCAGTGAGAAGTGCAACCACTGTCGAGCTGCGCAGTTGTACTACACCAAAGACATGCAAGACCGCCGTCTCAAATGATACCTACGCTGCGGGATTGTTAACGTGTCTTTGCAGGGGACAATTGTAATCACGATCGATGAGGGGTATTGGCCTGAAGCTGGCAGAATGGACGTCTGTGACTTGCTGCGGACTTGGAAATGCCATCGCTAGCAATGCAGAATGCAGGCGATTACTCATCGTATAACATCGTACACCCTTCCCTGGTTGGCTGATCTTCCTCATCGTGCCTGTAGGCTGTAGTTCGCACAGCGCAAAAGTGGACTGGGATAGGTGTGGGGAACCTTGAGGCTCTCTACAATCCATTGTCGATCGTGCAACACCTCAGCTCAGTAGTTGCAGCCGGGCAATCACTGACTCTGGGTTTTCGGGGCATGCTGGACGCGTGAGTTTCTACAGAACGTCAGCAATTCGTTGCTAGGCTGCTAGAGCTCCAGTGCTCCTCGTAGAGCGATCCCAGTGCCTGGACCGCGCTGGATCTTATGCTTGAGCCAGTTCCAGTAATCACCTCATTCAAGCTTCGCCTTTGTTCACCAATAAGACTTCCAGTAAGAAGGGATACTGCCGGAGCCTACTGACCAGGAAGGGTAAGACTAGCTTTGCGCTTGCAGGGGTGATTGGGGTTTTTTCAGACCACATGTCGCAACCTGCAGCAATACTCCGCAACGGACAGCTCCACATTGTCGCAACCTTTACGACCCTGTCAAGAGCCCTTTCCCACCCAGCCCTATGAGCAGGATCGGTACCACGCTGTATCAACAATCAAGGCAACGACTAAACGAGCCGTCAATACCTTGTCCAGAGACACATAGCTGTTGTACCATGCTTACTCGTTTCGGGTCAGCTGCGGCATAATCGCTCCTGCGCGGTGAGGTTGACCGACCGGCGACGGCATAAGACGCTGTTGCATGCTAGTCCGGCAATCATCAAGTAATCACATCTCAACGTCAGCTGAAACTACCAGCTACATTCGCCATGTTGGAGCGTCAAGACACCTCGTTGTGGCGGAATGACTCTTTATCGTATGACTAGCATTCGTCGACACTTGCTCCGGTTGAGTACATCGCACGACGTATTCAGCTCTCCGTCTTTATGAGCACTCCAAATTCAAAGTTCAGTCGACGCACGGTGCGAGGGAGGCATCATGCTCGGAAGAGAGTCTAATGGGTACCCGTGCTTCCTTGTGGCCGTGAAATGTCAATCGCTGAGCCTCTGACAGACTGAGCCTCTGGTGCAGAGAAGCCTCAATTCGTCAGCATCATCAATGTTTGCCCCACTCGTGATGTGCTCCACGCGATGAAAAACCCTGAACCTGGGTAGCTCAGCTCGCATGTCTTCTCTACGACCGTGTTGTTTGTCGTGGCCCCATCTCTCCGTCAGCCCGACAGGCTTCCACCTATTGTGCGTGCTTTACGGAGTCTTCATGCCCGAACCATGAGTTCTAGGCCTCGGCCGTGTACCTGAGCTGGTCGGAGATATGGCCCGCACGATTCGACCTCCGTCTGAGCGAGATGGAGGGGAGGCTGAGTGAGTGATGGGTTACCCACTTCTGCCCGCACTTGACAGCAAACTGCTGGACTATTAGAAAGTCATGTAGCCCCGCTGTCTCAGAATCTTGTAGAGATTTTCCCGCAAGTATCGAAGGAGAAAATGTCGCTCTCCGTGCAGCTTGAGACGCCACACTCTGGCAAATATGAGCAACCCACCGGCCTGTGAGTTCTCATCCAAGTTCTGCAATATTTTTCGAAACAAGGCGGACTGATATCTCTGCAGTTTCATCAATGTCGAGTTTGTACCCAGCTCCAAAGGGCGAAAATTCGAAGCATTCAATCCGACAACCGAAGAAGTGATCACATCTGTCTATGAAGGTGACGAGGAAGACATCGACAAGGGCAGTCGCGGCAGCGCGTAAGGCCTTTGAAGGACCATGGAAGAAAGTCACGCCAGAAGATCGTGGCAAGCTTCTGAATCGTCTTGCCCAACTCTTCGATGAGAATAACGATCTACTTGCTTCAATCGAGGCCCTTGACAATGGCAAGTCCATTACCATGGCCAAGGTGGACATCAATCTATGCTCGGGCTGTCTTCGATACTATGGGTAAGCAAACGGTCGAGAAGGCCAGATCGTCGTGAAGGACCAATGGCTGACTTTTGAGGGCAGAGGCTGGGCGGACAAGATTGAAGGCAAGGTGGTGGACGTTGCTCCCGACACCTTCAATTACATAAGGAAGGAGGCGATTGGTGGTTGTGGGCAGATCATTCCATGGAATTTCCCATTGCTCATGTACGTAGCATCGATCGACTTGTAGCCTGGTTGCTAACAGGTGAGCAGGTGGTCATGGAAGGTTGGTCCAGCAATTGCGGCGGGTAACACCGTTGTGATCAAGACCGCAGAACAAACGCCATTGAGCGCTCTGGTGGCTGCGAGGCTGGTGTCGGAAGCTGGATTCCCGCCTGGTGTCATCAATATTGTGTCAGGCCTTGGCAAGACTGCTGGAGCAGCTCTGGCCTCCCACATGGATGTCGACAAGATAGCCTTTACCGGGTCGACCGTCGTAGGAAGAACCATTCTCAAGGCTGCAGCCAGCTCGAACCTGAAGAAGGTATGTAATTGCTTTGCCTATCTGACGGAGGCTACCGCGAAGTCATTGACATGGTGGTGTAGGTCACTTTGGAGCTCGGCGGAAAGTCGCCAAATATCGTATTCAGCGATGCGAATATTGACAACGCAATCTCGTGGGTCAACTTTGGCAGTTTCTACAACCATGGCCAGTGTTGCGTTGCAGGATCGCGCATTTATGTCCAAGAAGGCACGTCGTTCTCACACCCTCAGCTGAACAGTATGTTGATAAATCGCAGGCATCTACGACGAGTTTGTCAAGCGGTTTGCAGAGCGAGCACGGGCGAACAAGGTCGGAGATCCATTCGCCAAAGACACATTCCAAGGGCCACAGGTCTCCAAGGTCCAATTCGATCGTGTGATGAGGTAAAGCTGCTGCTTCCGATTTCTGACATTGTTGACAATGTGTTAGCTACATCAACTCCGGCAAGTCCGCAGGTGCCAAAGTCGAGAATGGTGGGACTCGCAAAGGCGACAAAGGATACTTTATCGAGCCAACAATCTTCTCCAATGTCACAGAGGTGAGCTGGGCAGCGAAGCATATTACGTCGAGGCTCTGTTACTGACAAATCCTTCAGGATATGCAGATCCAACAAGAAGAAATCTTCGGACCTGTATGCTCCATTGCCAAATTCAAGACCAAAGAAGACGCCATTCGCGTAGGAAACAACACAAACTATGGCCTTGCTGCCGCTGTGCACACTCAGAACTTGAACACCGCAATTGAGGTATGTTGAAAGTAGTCGTACTGTCATGGTCCAAATGGACTGTGCTAAGACTTGGATGTGCAGGTGTCCAATGCTCTCGAGGCCGGTACCGTCTGGGTGAATACATACAACGCAATCCACCAACAGATGCCTTTTGGAGGCTATAAGGAATCAGGAATTGGTCTCGAGCTTGGTGAGGCTGCCTTGGACAACTACGTTCAGCAGAAATCAGTCCACATCAGGCTCGGCGATGCGTTGTTTGGCTAGCTGTCATCAAGTCCGGCTGAAGACTTGCTGAGAAATTCTTGCAGAGCGCCGCGAATGGATGTATTTAATCGTAGTCGTTGAATCATGGATTGTCACCGCCTGGTTGCTCTGGTGGCCCCCCTGATTGGGCAAAAGTCCTGTTCCTGCGTAGAGTTCGCCTCGGTCCAACGCAATGATCACGAAAAGACGAGGAGCTTCGTCAGCTCTAATGGATCTGAAGCTTGCCACATCTTCCCTGCCACCTGATTACACGATTCCGTACATGTGGCGGTGTAGTACTCTTAGTGCTAATGCTTCGATCCCAGCTAGCACAACGTGACGAGTATGGGTAGTTGGACTTCGCTCTCTCGAGTCAGACTATCGACGCTTCTGCGAGTCAAGTACGCACGGTAATCTGTGGGTGTCTCGCTCCATTTCGTTGGCCAAGCATGTCCGCATGATTCGCCAGGTTCTGCCCGACTGCGGGCAGAAGTGATCCATCATCAATGGCGGGAAGGTGGCAGGGAGAAATTCCAGATATTGGACATCTACCGCAGGACAGATATTCAATAGCTTAGATCGGTGCTGGCATAGAAGTTTACCTACCTTCCAGGGCAAACACGGCGTGAGGTCGGCAAAGACTTTTTAACATTTTCGCGGCTGCTACGGGAGAGCCACGGTCGCCCGTGCCGAGCGGGGAAGCCATCTGGACATGTGATTGGTCATTCCCCCCGGGGGCCTTCTCCTGGCTGATGTTGTGAGAGAAGTCCGTATCGCAGCTGCTTCAGCACCAAACTGTGATTCATTGCACGCCATGCCATGCTCAACAGGGGAGTGGAGTCGGCCCACTGCAGCTTCTACTGTTGCGATTCCGATCTACGTCGTTGTTGAAGTCCAGGTCTTGCAGCTCGGCGTGCAAAAATTGTTCAGACCGTGGCGCCAGAAAACCCAGTAATGAGCGAAATCGTCCACGGAATGAGCCTTGGAGCTATTACAGCGCCCCTTGCGTCTTCATCCAGCGTGCGAGGTTCTGTACGTTGGTCTGAGACACGTTGCTACGATCGAAGGTTTGGATCCCAGCTCTTGTGGATGTGTGTTCCATTCGAGGGCATGGCTGCTTAGGGCATCCCCGTGAGACGACAAGAGAGTTCGAGCATGCCCGTCGGATGCCGTTGGTTCATTATTGTCTAATAAATGGTGGACAGTAGTTAGTCCGCCTGGCGAAACGTATACAGCTATGCCATTCGGAGCTAGCACTCCGTTCATCCGAAGGGAGCGACGTCACCAAGACAGCACAGATCTTGAGCTTTGCCGACCACAGCATTTGTACAGCCAACAACTCACAATGCATCATGGGCGACCAAGGCCTCACAGTGCAAGATGCAGAAGCGTTACTCGATGCCGTCGTTGACTTTCCAGATATCAATGCTCAATTCGAGCGTGTCCGGCCAATTACGAATTTCCGGAAGGATGATTCCGAGGCAAGAATACTTTACATATGTCGAAAGCTGCGGCATGCAGACGATACATTAAGCAATGACAGCCTGAACACCGAGCAGTCACAGCTGTTTGTGCTGAAATGCAAGGTCCAGTAGGTTGCAACAAGAAGATCGCCAGCACTCACCTTACTCATTAGCCTCCCAGGGCGCCATCTGTACTTGCCAACGGACTGACAACACCCATTCCCGGGCCAAGTCCACATACAAAAGCTGAGCAAGATGCACTGCAGAAATTTGCCGAGACTAAATCACCTGGGCTCCCCCATCTAGTGGCCACGAAATTGATGACACAAGATGAGAAGGGGCCGATGCCTGGAGGATACATTTCCTATACGGTGATGACTCTGATGTCGGGGAAAGATCTGATGGAAGCAAAATTCTGGAGCATGCCCGAAGAGCAACAGAATCGAATTCGAGATGCCTTTCGACAAGTGATCAAGTAGGCGAGAAAGTTCGTGCACCAAGCTGGGAGTCAACCACTAACGAGTCTGACAGGAATGTATGGGCGCTAGGAATGGAGCCTTACGATTGCGCCTTGCGAAACATTTTGTGGGAAGAAGCGACAGAAACACTGTATGTGCTAAAACTTCGGCTTGGCGGCTGGGCCACTCCAGAGACCTTTTGTCTAACCAATTGCAATGTCGCAGATCTCTTGTCGATTTTGAACACTATCATCCCATGACAAAGGATCCGATCAACATGGACCTCAACAACGAGATGATGAGATGGGGTATCGTCCGACGGCCTCCCCACACCTCGCACTGGAAAGCATTCTTCGAGATGGAGGGACTATACAATTGAGTGGGATGCCTCGCACAAAGGATATCACAGCTATACCTTATAAAGAGTCGAAAGTGCCGTTCCTGTGAAGCGCAAGCGAGTTATAAACCAAATTCGACGACCACCATTGGTCAGCCGCCGTCAGGGCTCAGCAATCTGATCAAAACTTCTGATCGATTCAAACTATCTCGCGGCTATCTATTCAAGCCAAATTGCATCTGCTTTTGCATCTATACCTTCGGCAGAATTCTCATATCTCAATGTGCGAATCGGAAGTCCAACCTCCTGTTGCCTTGATCTTTGGTGGTACTGAGGTAGTCTTCTTTCTCCTCCGTCGTCAATGCACTCCAAGCTTGATCGCGACGCCTGCAATGACTATTAGCAAAGAGTCTAAATTGGTCACACGGCCCCACTTACCTGTTCACTTCAACATAGAACATCTTGGCTGCGACAAAAAGAGCCATGTTGAACACGCACACAGCGATCAGGGCAGCATTGCCTCTCCGGTACAGTGGCTTGTCGTGTTCTCGATAGATCTGCGAAGAGATAATACTCGACATTTGCACTGACATATTGTAGAGCGCCGAGGCCACAGTTCTTGTCCTTACTGTTCCGGCATTTCGACTCGTGATGGCGACCAGGATTGCGTGAATATAAGGGTGTCCAACAAGCATCGTTGCGATGACCCATTTGCCCCAATGACTGCTGTCTGCTGGTAGGATCTCAAGCGCGATTAACAGCGGTAGTGCGTAGAGTTGCCCAAGAACGCCAAGGAGAAAGCGTTGGTTGATCTTTTCAGAAAGCCAGGTCCAGAAGAGCAACTGTATGATGAAGAGCACGTATGCCGGAATGGTCAACAAGTTGGTCTCAAATGTGCCAAACCCAAGTGCCTTGAGATTAAGCGTCAGGTAGGCCGTTGGGGGCTGGGTTGGTATTCCCCAACTGAGTCCGATGAGGTAGACTGGCCACATATGCTTGTCCGTCAGACACTTCCAAAGCATGGAGAGTGAAAGACCTTCACGGTTGTTCATATCGCCCTTGGAGGGATCATCACGGATCACCCTGTTGGCAATAATCGTTTCCTCACGGACGCTGAACCAACCATTCTTGCCGCGGAACCAGCTGGCGGTGTCGTAAGGACTTGCAGGAAGGTAGAACCAGGCGAGAATGCCGATGAGACCAGTGAGCATGCCTTCAAGAGCGAAAAGCCATTGCCACCTGAACAAGAATGAATGGTCAGCAACGTTCAGTATCCCCCATTGCGAAGAACTTACCCTGCGAGCCCGTTGATACCGCGCATTCGTAAGATTCCGTAAGCTAGGAAGGCTGAAACGATTTGCGTTGATTGATAAGCCACCCAGAAGAACGACAGTCGTCGAGGCAGCTCCTTGGACGTGTAATAATAAGACAAATAGAGGATGGTGTCAGGAATGAAGCCACCTTCGATCAATCCGAGCAGAGATCGGCATATGAAGTATGAAGTTCTGCCGCTGAGGAAGACTTGCATACTGGCAACGAAGGACCACGAGACCATCTGTAAAAATATCAGTATTGTGGCCAGTGACAGTGCGCTGCCTCCGAGCATACCTGTATCGGAATCCATCTGGGGCAAGACGTTAGCGTCATGAATCGCTGTAATTAACGCGCGTGCACAATGAAATCATACCTATCAGGACCCAGCCTTTTCGATATCATTTGCGAGGGCAATTCAGCGAACAAGAACGAGCAGAAAAAGATAGTCTGGCCATTGTTGTAATCGTTGGTATTCATGCCTAGATCCGGGAGTAGATTGTCGCTCAATGCCTGAGAGATGTTGCCACGGTCGAGTCTGAATTGAATGATCAGCAGATCATCCTTCTCGATTGCGAATCTGTAAGTCACTTACTGAAGAGCGAAGAACATTAAACATGCAAATGTGCAAATTCTCCAATCAATTTTTCGGACCAAAGCCTTCTCCTCAGCTGGCTCCCAAGCAAAGTCTGGATCATAACGATGCAATCCTTCCCAGTGGCCTGCAGGCTTGTAGAAAGAAGTCAAACCCTCTGATGCAAATGTCGTGCTGTTGCCTCCAGGCTGTCCATGGTCGGTCTTTGTGGCGATGTTTGCTGTCTCGAAGCCTGACGCTAATATCGAAGTAACAGAAGTCCTTCTGCGATTGCCTCCAGCGGAGGCCGGAGTGGTCAGAGAGACTCGCGGCTCCTTGTCAAGGTCTGACATGTTCTCGGCGGGACTTGACTTTTCTGCTTGACTGTGGCCTGGGCACGAACCTTGCCTGGGTCGAATAAGATCAATGCCTAGATGAATTGGCAGAGCTTACCACTTCTATATAATGCGTCGCAACGGCTTCGAGGAAAGCTCTGTCGTCTATAAGTGGATGTTATTCCGTCGTTTAGCGCGAGTTCAACATGCCCCCATCGTGCTTCTAGAGCACGACATCTTCGCCACATATGATTGAGTGGAGGCGTGGATGCTTGCTCTGGCCATGGAACGAGCTGCACCCGAACGCTCATTCAGTAGGAACCGTAGCATCGATCCCGAGATAAGCCTATCGTGGCATCAAGGGTTGCACCGAAAAGCTCGTCGCCATGCTCTTTGCAGAAGCCGAACAATCCGCGAGCCTGCCATGTGGTGCTGATCAACAAACGAGCTCGAGCATGTCCGGTTCATATTAGAGGCAGAAGGAATCCGCACAATGGGGTTCCATGAGCCAATAAAGCGTTTCACAGTTGAATGGCCAAGAGCTTGCAAAGTGAAGTGGCAGCCGACAGTTCTGGCGTGCTGTAAATTCTGTATGGCGCCATCACGCTAAGCTTCGTGATCATCAAGCACGATAAGCTGCAACACCAACAGCACAAGCCCTGCAAAGCCTTGCCGAGCAATCACATGCTTGCATTGCTCGGGTGGAGTGGGCATTGGGCTTTCTTCTTGCTGGGATACGTCTCATCCTTCACAACCACATTCCACGCTTTGCCACGTGAAGACGGGACGATGAAGCGGGAACATTGCGAGAATACTAGCGCAATGGCTACAGTCGACATGGGCGGTCACATCATGCTGACGGTTCAAGGTCGATAGAAATCTCTTTCATTGTCCTTGAAGGCCAGATCGACGACCTCACACCGGTCCATTCGCAGTGCTGGCCATCGATCGATATGGCTGTCGAACTTCTGTCTCAAGCGACTGGCTATGGGGTTATCGTTGGTCTGTCGTTCCTCTTCTGTGCCATCATCTTGATATGTGTGCGTCTGCAGAAGAGGTATCTTGCTCTTGTCCTCATGGACACAGCCTTCTGGCCTCCACTATATAATCGAGCAATGCTACTCTTCGCCAATTATCTCGACCTCTTCACCTTCGACAAGTGGACCGCGTGCATGCCAGTCTCCGGTTTCCTCGTCCAGCTCCTCCAATGGGGCGTCCTTATCAGTGTCACCTGAGTGGATGCGGCGAACTTTCGTCTTTGTAGCAGCGCTGGCGCTTGGAGGGTTGATCAACTTCTTTAAGTGGCCAATGTCTCGCATTTCAACACGCTGATTCGACTTAGCGAGGAAAGCCTTATCGTCTGCCGCGCTAGCCTCCCATCTAAAAGTCTGTTAGTGCGTGCGATACTTGATAGTTAATACAGCTCTTACACAAGTTCGCCCTGCTCGTTGTCTTCCTGGATCCACTTATCATACGCGGCTTGTGCTTCTTCCAGAACATGCTTGCAGCTGCGAACTAGAGTGCGCTCGAAATCACCTGGGTTATTACAGCGGCTATAGCCCAACTCTGCGATACGAACGCCTTCTTTCGCCATATCTAGGAAGTCTGGGTCGATAGAGCAGCCTAAGACCATACAGGCGCGGGCACGGATCAGCAGTGGAAGGTCGGCGTTCTCTAGCAACATGCGTGCGGTACTCTCGGCGTACTCATTCCGGTCTTCGCGGTGCGCCCTGAACATAGCTTCATCCAAGGTATAGTACGTCTTGATAGTGTTGTTCATCAAGGCACTTTCGATGGTGGGATTTTCGATGGTGGGATTTTCAGACATCGTGTAATGCAGATCACGACCGGTGCTGTAGGCCAAGCTCTCGGAGCGTGTAGGTCAAGACAATGCGCTGCTGAGTAGAGAAGCTGACACTTGAGTGGTTGGTCGAATTGGCGATGTCTTGTAATGGGTGATGGACTTGCTTTTTTCAAAATCGAAGTGGTTGGCAAGGCAATCGCCAAGACCGTCCAATCCACTTCCTGACTTCACGTTTCACGTCCGACGTTAACAGCCAGCGGACAACAAACTTACCACTACGAAGATCCAGATTACGTGCTATATGTAGGGAGAAGGCGTATGTAGCCCCCCCGTTAATGAATTACATCGGCTCACAGTAAGCCCCTTTCCCCATGAAAGTCGCTGCTTGCCCCTCGACTCAATCAGTGTACGACAGCCTACAAATGGGAGCTTTGAGTATTGTTCTTCACCTGCTTCTACTATATCAATCGACCTTGCGAGGGCTCGTGTGTATCAGCGCATCCGGAATCCAATGATACTCACTGGAAATGCGGCAAGGAGTAGAAACTGTGCGCGAGATCTGCCAAGCTCAAGCTGCATGACAACAAGTCAAGCACGGACTCGCACATCATCGAAAGAGGATTGAAATTCTTTGGAGCAAACAAGAGCATTTTCCTCCCAGTAGGACCGTTCTGACCCCTCGTAAGCACCGCGTTTCTACTGTGTTGTTTCATTGTCCCATCCGACCTCACATTGGCTCAGTCCAAAACACTACGATGCCGCCCGGACGTTTGAAGAGGAGGAAGATTGATGTTGGAGGCTCGGATCATGACAGCGATGGACACACTGGTGGAAAGAGCCCCTTGACAACGAAAAAGGTCAAACCAAGTTCTGACGGGCTTCGTCGACGCAAATCGGATGAGAGCCAGCAGATCAGTACAAAGAAGTTCAGTTCCGACCTTGAGATTTCTGCGCTGGCGTCGGAAGTACTTCAGTGTACTGCTCCCAGCCTGAAGAATTCTCAGCGCATTGCAGAGCATCTTCGGGAAGGCAGACTCGCTCGGCATGTCAAAGTCTTCAGAGCGGATCGGTCTGAAGTTCCGTTGACGAACTTGCTTGCGCGACAACCAGTATCTGGCAGAGACATCGGACCCAAGGGCTTTCGGAAAGATATTGCGAATAAAGTCTGGCTCCTTACCTTCAAGAATGGTACTGCGACTAAAGAGGTCACTGCATTGGGGCATCGCATTGCATTCTCCCTCATGGACGAAAATACCCCTGAAGCACGCCTAACTGCTCTCCACGCCGAATTAGCCAGACAACATAATAGCTGGCCTTTCGAGCTGACGGGTATGGGATTCCCAGCGAAGCAGATGCTGGTGACCCTGGCGCAGCAAGCGCTGTCAGCATCACCGATGCAAATTGACCAAGTCTATCACAGTACCACGTTGACGTTTCAAACAAGAGTGCATCACATTGATGCTAATACTGGCAAGCATGAGAGGTTTACAGTGTCTGCAACTGCATCCGACACGGCTATGGAGCTTGTGAATGTACCTTCACCATTGCCACCGCTCCAGATCTACAACACCGCAGCGCAGGCGTCTACATTTCGATCTCCAGTCAATCCGACTTATGTGACCGCGCCCAAGCTGAAGAAAAATGAGCAGGCATTGCCTTCGCAGCAGGCTCAGCAGACCGCTGAGAATGCGGTGTACTGGATCGCATCCCAACTGCAAGGCTTGTTCGCCACAAAGACTCGAATGAAAGAGCTCCTCGTGATGTACAGAACTCAGATCGGGCTTCAGAAAGGCCGTAGCGACAAGGAGGGACTCTATGGTGGCGAATCCGACCTGTACTTCGTTACGCTTGACAAACGCACTCTGGCCACTCACATGCGTACTTCTGGGGTAATCGCAAGAGATCTTGGAGTAGAGAGGCGTGATACTGAGCTCGTTGTTTACTCTCTCAACGCCAGCCGAGCAACACCAGTGATGGAAACAGTGTTACAGCTCTTCTGTGCTGGCTTCGACATACGCTATGTCTGGCTCCAAGCTGCCAAGACAGCAGACCTGGTCAATATGGATATTGCAGACGGCATTGCACCATCATCTCGGTGCGATTGCGACGAGTCGAGAGTTGGCGTCGAAATACACCCGTGTGAAGGATGCAGCAAGGACACACTCTGCAAGACTCGCTCTTACGACAGTATGAGCCGTCTGGTCTGCGTACGTTGCCTCAATCGCGACCGCGTTCGACAATCGAGAGGCAAGCGTGCTGGCGAATCTCTTGCAGCATATTTGGCCTATCGGTCTCTGCAGCGAAGTCTTACAAGAGAGTGCCACACGCGAGGACTGGACCCAGAGTCGGACAAGATGAAAGACATCTTCAATGCAGCATTCAAGATCTTGAAGAAGCGTCTACCGGGTGAAGGAGTATCAGAGAATACTTCGGGCGATATGCGGACGAAGTACGTCGACGAGTGGACCAAGATGAGCTTTGACGTCGCCGAGGAGCGTGCTCTGGTTGGCAACAATCCTTCTCGACGCCGATATCATCCAGCAGGTATTACTGTCGATGCCATTTTCCGTCAAGGCCATCCTGACAACTACAATCTCAAGCATTCTGGAAAAAATTTGGTTGTTACGTCGAACGCCTGCCAAATGGCTCATGGCTCTTTCAACCAGGCGTTATGCATGAGATTGCAAGTTTCAAGAAAAAGAGCATAGCTGAACAGGGCTCTGCGCAGGCTCAAAAGGATCTGGTAAACGCCATGACAGCGATGGCAATGGTCAACTGCAAGCGAGCATACATTAATGCTGGCAAAGGTGATGAGATCTCCAAGCATCAGAAGATCTACGCGGAAGCGATTGCTGGCCGACCTACGCCTGATGAAAATGGCCCATGGGAAAATCAGGCACAGCAATATATCTCATCGACAAAGATCCCAGTGTACCAGCCTGGTGGCGAGAATCTGTGCAGCGAGGAAGAGTGGTCCAGAATACAGCAGTGCGCAATCTCTATGGAGAAGTATTTCGGTATTAAACTCTACAAGCTCTCTGATGGTACGCGCTGGATAGGCTCTAAGCACACCAACCCAAAGGATTTGGATCGCAATGGAGTAATCGCTCTAACGCGCGAGCGTCTGAAGCGAATGCGCATCGTTTGCAACAAAAAATGGCAGACGCATGACACGCACGAGTCTCTCTACCAAGAGATCATATTCCAGTATTGTTGCTCGATCACACAGAAGGCCGAACTTGCTTGGCTGTCGGAGAAGTATGGAGATCGTCTGCGCTTGCCACTGGTTCTCTTCAAGCACTCTCCACTCAGGTTCAGCATCGCACACCGTGAGCATGGTTTCGGTATGCATACTGGATGGCCAACCGACAGTCCTCTTACAGATGTGAAGCAACGCATCGAGAACGACAAGGAAAACAACATGCTCGTTGAGTCCTGGTACGTAAACAGCTCGAAATTCGACATGGCAGAGGAGTACTACGACATTCTCGATACGATTCTGAGCAACGTAGAGATCGTCGACAAGAGTATCTACAATCCGGCCAGCAAGCTCATCAAGGGCGGAGACGTGGAGATCGCAGAAACTGGTCGGATAGAAGATGAATTCATTGCTGCTACATTCGACTCGTCCGCGATCAAGGAGCAGAGAGACGAAGTGGCCGCTGAGCTTCCTGCCGACGATGGTGGAGAGCTACCTGCCGACCATGGGGGAGATCAAGAGATGGCCGAAGTTGGCACTATGGCCTCGCCCATCGACTTCACGCCAGCAGTCGAAGCCGGCTACAGAGCAGTCCTCCAGTACCAGTCTTTGAGGGAGATGCTACCTCAAGACGCTGAGCTACAGAGAATCCTGGCTAAGCTCCGCGAGATCGCGGACAATTCCACCGATCCCGACGCTGTAGAGCAATTTCAGAACTGGCAGAACCGGCTTTACGTGGAGTTCGTTGATCCAGCAGCTGCAAAAGAAGCCTGACGAGCAACAAGCATATTCGACCCTTCGAGATGGCGGGAGTAGAAGCTCATGGAGTTCAGTATTCAGATGCAGCTGAAATAGGCACAGATCTGAAAGAGGAAAGTCGGAAAGCTGCTGTATGCTGAGGGCGGACGAGTCTGGATGTATGTGTTGTGTGGCTTGCTCGCATAACGGTGTAGCCGGGTTGGTTTGCGTGCGTTGCCTTGATGGCGATGATGGTTGAAGATCGAGAGGCAAGCATACTGGCGAATGTCTCATACAAGGCAAACGAGACCGTGCATAAGTCCACACTATCTCAGGATCACCAGCGACAAGATTTGATGCGCTGCTACTCAGTCGAGATCGAGTGATTATGTGCTGTGGTCTTGTTGTACTCTTCTCGAACATGGTTAATATCTGAACTGGTACTTCTGAGCAACCTCAGTCCGGTCAGTGGTTTGATTGGCCCAGGCGATGGCAGAGCGTGTTGCCTCAAGCAAACACAAAGAGCTGAGCAAAAGCTCGTAGTCCTGCTTGAAAGCCTACCACGTATCGTGTTGAGAAGCCGGAGGTACGCGAATTCGTTGAACGGCTGACCAGATTGTTGATCGATTCAATTGATCTCAGTCTTCGACTTCGCCAGGCTCTGACAGGCTGCTGAATTGTGGTGCAGCGGTTGGGATGGTGTGGGAACCGCCCATAAAGTGTCAATAAAGGTGTGATGCTTTTTCGACCCCGATCAGCAGAAATGCAATTCGCAGCCGTGTCGTAGGCTCAAAATTCGATCTCAGGATGATGTTATGTGGTTGTTGTTGCGTCCGGTTGCCTTCTGGGAGACGTGGGCGGGGTAGACCCCGAGAATGCCAAGTCGGGGCAAAAATTTTCCTGCACTTTACTCACCTGAGGTTGAGCGACTATTACAAGCTACATGCTACCGGTTCCACCAATCAATCGCTTTCGTGGTGTAGTGTGCGTGTTGCAAACCCCGTCCAAGTGATCCCTAATACATGTACTAACGAAGCTCTAGTGGTTATCACGTCAGTCTAACACACTGAAGGTCTCGAGTTCAAGTCTCGACGAAAGTACAATGTACGGGTCCGTACGATTGTGAGCAAGCTGTTCATTCAGCTGCAATACCTTTTGCTGTTTCAGAACGGCCGCACTTTTGCCCCGTCCAAAGGGCGATGAGGGCTAGGACTGGGTTTGCATAATATCGACGACCGTCCCCCACCTTTTTACAGACGGCCGATCGATTGCACTCTTTTCTTCATTGCAGGAGTGCCGCTGTGGCACCAACTTACCCACTACCGTAATGGTCGAGACGGTACAGGTCTGCGAGTGTTCAGATATGACCAGCCGCTATTGCACACAACTTTTTGCTGTACAACGAACCCACAACTCAGATCCATCCGTCTCGCAATTCTTCAGCACGTTACTCGAAGGACTTCATTCAGTCCAGGTTGAATCGATTTTGCTGCCAAGTTGTCGCTCCCGCCCCGAGACGAGGACCTTCCAACTCCTTCTCGTTCTCCCATTTTGTCTCCTGCATACACTTCATACCCACCTCACGGGAACCCTTCCCAGCTTGAAGAGGTCCGAAGCTCCAGTCCACAAGCAGTCGAGCTCTATCAAGATCGTCCTTGAGGCTGAGAAAAGCGGGCTGCCGAGCTGCACAACGGCGTCGTAGAATTCACAACCTTGCCCCGGTTCTTCACGCTGAGTTCTATAAGACTCAGAACGCGAAATCATGGTTCACAACATGTTGACTGTGGGGGAAATATATTAGTGATGCGACTGTTTGGCGAGCCCTTGTCAAAATTATCTGTAACGGTAAATTTTATTGGCAATCAAGCAGAAATACAAGGCAAACGACCCCGTCAAAGACTTCGCTAAATAGTGATAGCTGAAACCTGCGCGCTTCGATGGTTCAGATGTAACCGAGATAATCTACTGGATGATGCGTCCATCTGCTCGGGTCCGTCGTAAAGTCGCATAAGCTTAGCCATGCAACGCCGAGCTGTGCAGAGTGCTGCAACCGCGACAACGGGTCAGTCTCGCGCGCAGAATGTCTTCATCGTCCTGAAGCACGGTCAGCTGTGATTCAACTTCTTTCTACCAATCTCAAGGCATCCTTCACCTACCCAATGTGCCACACGCCGAGCCAAAACGTGCAGAAACAATCCGCCACATCGAAAAGGCAATGGTCCTCTTCACCGAAGCAATCAACTCACGCGATCTGTCAACCACATCTGCAATCTGGGAATTTCTTGGTCCAGGCGGAATTGTTCATGGAGATGGCTTCCTCCAAGACGGTTCGGACAAGACGCTCAACGTTCCAGAATTTCTCGCCATGTTACGTCTGATAGTGGACACTTACCCGGAATATGCTATACATATTCAGGACATGACCACCACTTTGGACGCGAAGGGGACAAGGGCAGTTATACACTCGAATCTCGGCAGCCATGGGATGCCGAAGGGTGTGATCAAGCGTATCGTGACGATCACGACTTGGAAGAAGAATGAAGGGAAGTGGGTGGTTGCGGAGCATCTTGCTATTGAGGGACATGCTGGGGATGTTTAGCAGTCCCGTGCAGCGTGTGAGTACACTTCTTGCTGATTTGGTATTTGAATCCGCGAGTGTCTGACTTTTGGCACTTCGCAGCCGCCAAACAGCGCCTTCAGGCTTGATAAGCTGTCCATACGTTCCGCGCAGACGAGTGAATTATTCGTCGTTGCTTCGCACGATTGCAAGATCAGCATTGTAGATGCCACGAGGATGCCAATTGAACACTAAGCACCATGAACGTGCAATTGGTATCGTAATCAAACATACACCTCGACTGGGTGCCATCTCGTTCAGTGCTAGTATCTATACTGCACTTCTACTTTTCGAGTAATAGACCTCGCGGCACTCGTTTCAGCTGGTCAAAATGCGAATCCACAAAAGTGATGAGGCTCGCTGATCGGTCTACTGTTGCTCACGCTGGCCACCTCTCTGCCTGTCTTTTTGTTGTGGCTTGTTGTCATCTTTTGGCTTGCCCTCACCCATGGTAAGAGCGGCAGTAGAGAGGCGGTGGGAGAGGTCCATTTGAGTGCGGATGGTGTTGGCAAGGTAGGAGACGAGGAGGACGTCTTGGATGTGGTTGTTACTGTGATCACGTTAGCTTTGCCTGTCTCAATTGCCACATATTTTAATAGAACATACAAGTCTCGCTCGATGTCTTCGGCGTCAACCTTTGGAGCAAGGGAAAGAGTGTTCATCAGGAACTGGCCAAGAGCTGAAGATGGCTTCGCCTCCTCGTCCAGAACATCCGATACGTAGTTGGCCACGCGCTCAAGCATTTCAAGCACCTGCTCAATTGCGCGCTCCAGAGTCTCAATATCCGTCTGCAGCAATTGCGATCGATCTTCCCGATCTCTTGCGCCCGCAATCAATTCCAATCCGCTCCTGTCTGCATCGCCGTACTTGATCTCGTGTGGTACTGGAATGAACAGACATGAGTCTGCTGCGCGCTCGGCGGTCACTCCGATAGGAGCGCTGATGTATGTGTCTGCTCGAGGATCCTGACCGGCCACGGTGTTGACTGTGAGATGGACTGCCGGGTGGGGCCATGTGCCCTCGCCTTGTTGGGAGTAGAAGTTTTGGATCAGGGCAGAGAAAGTGTTGAGCTCGCTGCTCGTGGCATACCAGCCGATAAGCACCTCCTTAGGGCTGGCTTTCAGGTGCAGCTCAAGCATACGCTTCTGGTAGTCCATATCCACCTCAACCTGCTCTGCCGTCTCCGTGTGCGGAACTGCATAGCAATTCCTGATCTCAACCTCTGTTCCATCTTCGCTCCGGACACCCAGTAATGTGCCAATGACGCGCTCCTGGTCCGCGGGCCGCCTAGATGCGTGGTCGAGAATCGAGAATATGGCTTGTGGTTGTACTGTCACCGTCACTGGCGCGGTGGTGGGAGCGGCGGTGGTGCCGACGGGCGCAAGAGGACGCGCGAGGTGGAGGAAGTTCGCCATGGTTGCGGCCTCGCTGCGTCGGCGGTGGTGGCGGAGGGGTCGGCGGTGATGAGTGTTGACTGGCACGCGGGTCAAAGTCGCTGTTCTCGTTGCCGCGTTGCGTTCCTGCGGTGGGATGGTCTTGGCACGAAATTTCTTATCTTATCGCAGGTCGTGCGAATCTTAACCTTGCGACACGCGACTTGACTTCACACCTACCTGCAGGATTCGGTACGGACATCTCGCCTTCGCTGGAGGTTCGAGATAAGCGACAAGGCACCGATGATCCTCTGAAACAGTCGAGATCGTGGTAACGCACCGATATGGCTCCATTCCGCGGCCGAGGAGCTCGCGGTGGCAGCAGAGGTAGGGGCGGAGGTTCGAGAGGAGGATCAAGAGGAGGTCGAGGAGGCGGAGGAGGAAAACAAAACACTGGAAAGCTCGCAAGAAGTGGTATCAAGACGAAGAACGGCTATAGGAAGTTCGACAGCCAACGTGTGAAAGATGTGGAGTCGGAAGATGATGCACCACAAGTGGAAGACGAATCTGAATCTGAGTCAGAGATTGAGGATGACGAGGAAGTTGAGGTCAAGCCGACTGTGAAGGCATACAATACTTTATTGCAGTCATTGCATGCTCCAGAAGAAGCGGAGGAGAGTGGCGAGCGGAAGGCTAAGAGACGGAAGATTGAAAGGGTGGTTGAGCAAGAGGACGGCTCAGACTCGGATGAAGATGCCGATGAGGACATGCTGGAACAAGATGAATCGGACGACTTGACCAGAGATGTGTCTGACGATGAAAAAGAGGTGGTCGCAGATGGCGAAGAAGAGATGCTTGAAACGGACGATCCATTCGAGGTACATTTTGCGAACCCAGACGACAACGAGCTGAGGCGAAGGCTCGAGGCGATACAATCCAGTCCATGGAAAATGGAGAAACAATCTCTCGGTGGCAAGATCAATGCGACCCTGCACTCGCCTGCCTGCGTCGATGGCAGCGCTGCTCGGAAACATGCGAATGCCATCAGCAACCTCCCACTGAAAGAACGTCTGTCGAGGCATGCAGATAAACATATCACCTTGGAGACACCGCTGGATCAGGCTTTTGGGGCTTATCTCTTCAGTTATCACGATGTATTACTGGGCAATCGGACGCCGCGGAATGCTGAATCACTACGAATGATGACCGCTTTCCACGCTGTTAACCACGTCTTGAAAGGCCGTGACAGGGTGATCAAGAACAATGAACGCCTGGCCCATGCCGATGATACAGATGCTCCGGAGTGTCGAGATCAAGGCTTCGTACGTCCAAAGGTTCTCATCCTAACTGGAACACGTCAAATGGCTGCGAGCTACGCCGATGCAATTGTTAGTGCGTTTCAACCCGATCAACAGGAGAATCGGAAGCGTTTCGACGATGCCTTTACTGCGCCTCTGGATGATCGCGAGCATATTCCTGAGGACTACCGAGAGCTATTTGGTGGCAATGACAGTGATGATTTTATGACTGGGGTGAAGTTTACTCGGAAAACGCTCAAATTCTATTCGGCATTCTACAACAGCGATATCATTCTCGCTTCGCCTTTAGGGATCCGCAAAATCATTGAAAACGAAGACAAGAAGAAAAGAGACCATGACTTTCTTACCTCTATCGAAGTAGTTGTCGCAGATCAAGCAGATGCTATGCAGATGCAAAATTGGGAGAACGTTGAGATCGTCTTCAACCATCTCAATCTTGAGCTCAAGGACTCACATGGTTGCGACTTTTCACGTGTCCGGAACTGGTATCTCGATGGGAACGCCAAATACCTTCGTCAGACCATCGTTTTCTCCGCCTACATCACACCAGAAATGAACAGGCTGTATGACGCGCACATGCAAAATATCGCTGGCAAAGTCAAGATCGCACCAGTATACTCGGGCGCAATCACAACAACAAGTGGCCTGGGCTTCAAGCAGACCTTCTCCCGTTTCGACTCACCGTCTCCTCCAGGCGATCCCGATGCAAGGTTCAAATACTTCACAACTGCGATACTACCACGACTGTTGAGACTTCCGAAGCCTGCAGATGGCGCACAAGGTATCTTGGTCTTCATCCCCACATACTTCGACTTCTTGCGACTGCGGAACTACTTCGCCACATCTACGCAGACCGAAAACATCTCTTTCGGCACCATCCATGACTACAGCGAAAAGTCTGAACAGAGGCGAGCGCAAGCTCATTTCCGCAACGGCCGGCATTCGATCCTTCTGTATACACAGAGAGCTCACCACTTCTATCGCTTGCGAATGAAAGGCGTGAAAAGAGTGGTCATGTACGGACTGCCAGACAATCCGATGTTCTACCAAGAACTTGTCGAAGGCTATCTTGGCGCCACCATTAGTGAAGGGACGACCGATCCTATTGAGACCAGCGTCCGTAATGTCTTCAGCAAATGGGATGGCCTTCGACTGGAAAGAATAGTCGGCACAGAAAGAGTCAAGACAATGCTCAGCGGTCAGGGCGACACCTTCGACTTTGTATAAATACCTCTAATACCATGTACCAACGCACAAGCCTGATTCGCGCAGCAAAGATTCGCAGGCCGAAGGGAACAAGTGATGGTGGTCTCGGTCCACATAAAGTTTCCACATCTCAGCCTTGCATAGCTCAGCCTTCCACATCCCAGCCTTTCTATGTTTAAAACTACGCAGATTGGTCCGATGGCTCAATGCTACTGACAGCGCATTCGTCCAAGCTGCAGGTCATGCAACACACCTGCACCCTATGTGAAAGACACTGCCGAGAAGCGGGGTGATTTCAATTGTGCTAAGTGATGGTGGCGATATGTAACTGTTCTGCACTCGCAGACATGCGCTCGCAGCCTGTATTGCCATTGCCACAACCACGGCAACAAGTGAGCTTTTGACGATGCACAAGCACAGCTACAGCCAGGACAGTACCTTCTCCGGGTGGAGCGAATCAAGCAGCTTGCAGCCAAAGTCCATTCAGCAACAACGAGTTGGAGAATCGGCTCGCAGCTTCAAGAAAAATCTCTTCGGGGCCGGCCTCGCCTTTGCGACAGGTGTTCTGCCAGTATATTTTCTTGTCTTTGCGGGCCTTGCTTATCATTACGATGGCTCGTGGCTCGAAAACTCGCCGGTGTCAGTGTGGTTGCTCGAGGCCGCTAGATTCGTAAGTGGCGTGGACGTCCGTCAGCAGAGTTCACCAAGCTGATTAGTGCAAAGGGGCCTTCGGTGTTCCCCATCGTCTTTGCTGCAATAGTCGGGCAGCTTATGACCACTTTGGCATCATGGAGGCTCGAAAACGACATTGTTGTAGGGCTCCTCGAGCACTTGTTGGCAAGTCGTTCTCTGGCTTCGGCTATCTTGTCCCTGTTGCGACTCCGTATCTTCAGCCTATGGACGCTTGTCATTCTCTTGACATGGTGTCTATCGCCGCTTGGAGGCCAGGCGGCACTAAGAGTGGTTTCTTCGACCGTCTCGCGAACGACGCACCCCGCTTGGCTCTCCCACGTGGATTGGAATGGAAGTGTACCAGTCAATACCTATGCCAGTGAGGAGATGTCTTTCGGCTACGCCATCAAGTCTGCTTTCGTTGCCGCTCTCTCCGGCGATAACGACACAAAGCAGGGACCTCAGGATACGTTTGGTAATCTACGCATACCAATGCTTGAAGCGCTAATTGGGCAATCAGACAAAGATGGTTGGTACGATACCAGCACTCTTGACTCCCCCACCCACGCTAGTCTTGTTGGAATACCATTCTCGGGGCCTGAAAGAAATGAGAGATCCACTTTCACCGTGCAGACAGCGTACTTCTTCCTCGATTGTAACGTCGACATCAATGAGTGGGTCGCACGCAACGAGACATCCGCCTACAACGCGTATGCACTACCAGGTTCCGCATGTGAGCCATCAGCAAAGATGTACAACAACACGAGGTTCCCGACGTCAAACGTGACACGCGTGAGCCCGATACTGCGAGATCTTACAGCCAATCATCAATGTAACGATTCGATCGCACGTGTCATTGGATTCCAGTCCAGAACATATGAGGACGAGAGAGGCATGGTGACGGAAGCATGGTGCAACTTGACAACCACTTATGTCGACGCACGACTTTCTTGCTTCGACGGCTCTTAGAACTGTTCCGTTCACGCTATACGGAAGACCCCAGACCCAGTTTTCCCAATAAGTGCTACCGGCTTGGACAGCATCGGCTTCTACGGCACCCAATATCAGGACTTTGGCGACAAAATATGTGGCGCGGAAGCTTCACCACACGTTGCCGGGAGCTTCTTCAGACAATTCATGGACGCTCTGGCGCCAAGTAGGGCTGCCGAGTATACGCCACTCGAGCAATACTTTCTCGAACCTCTAGCTCCCTTCTATCGGCCAAATAGTACCATTCCCATCGGCAGCATAGGTCCGAAGCTGTTTTCGGAAAGATTCTCGCAACTCCTCAACACCCTTTGGCTCATCAGTGTCGCACCTTACGCCGTCACTGGGAACTTTTCGGGCGTATCTAGTCTCAGGATGGCTGATGGAATGAGCTATCTGTCTGATGCAAGCCCCCCTTATGGCATTCGGACTAGCCAGGGCCAGGGTGAGATGTCCTATACTGTCTTGAACTACAGTGGTCCTTGGCTTACGATCCTAATTACTATCTCGCTGTTTTTGGTCTGCGCGGGCTTCGTCACTGCAGCTTTCGACATCTGTAGAAAAGGTCCTATGGTGGTTGACGATTTTGTCAATGTCCTGCGACACAATCCCTTCGCGGCATTGGATGTCAGGGGCTCAACAGAAGATGGCGTTGATATTGCGCGCCGACACAGAAATCTCAAGGTACGATTGGGCGATATCAGGCCCGAGGAAGACATAGGGTATCTGGCAGTGGGAACACTAGGGACCGGTCTGGCTTTGGAGAAGATCAAGGAGAACCGGCTGTATTCGTAATCTAGTAGCAGTGACTCAAACATGTCATATTTCTATTATCAAAGCCTCCTTGCTCGTCCAATATGCTCTGCTGATAATCAGTTATACTCTTCTCCACGCTCATCGTCGTCACAGCCAATTCCTCCTTTCAAAATTTCCATCTGTTCCGACGGCATAGCTCGACAACTCGGACAGATCCATAATTCTTCCAGTTCTTCCCAAAAGTCCAGGCCAGCGCAAGACTTATGCCATGCTTGACCCGGAACTTGACACTATTCGTTATCGCAGTTGATGATCCCAGTATTGGAAATTTTGCCTGTGCCAGGATCTGGTGCTGCACCGTAGAGGTTGAGTCCGCAACAGTGCAAAATTTCTGTGTCTTGTTCATCCTTCTCAGTGCGATATAAGCTGGTCGTGGGAGTAAAGAGTGATAGTGGAGAGGACCTGGTCGGAGCCAGCTCTGGCACTGCCTGGTTGGCGATCGATTGGAATGGTGATATGAGCTCGGAAATCGGAGTCCAAGGAAAGAGCTTTTGCAGCTCGGAGAGTGGTCGAGGTTTGAATATGCAAGGAAATTTGTCCTGCGTGCTAATTTTCTCGGAATGCGCAGTCAAATCGACCACAATCTGCCTAGGGCTGTTGCTGTTCGACGATAAGTGAGTGCTCGCAGAGACCATGCCCCACTCCCTTAAAGGATGCCGCATGGCCTTCGCTACCTTCAGCTCGAGCCATCCGCGCACAGCCCCGTGTCCAGTCGCCTTGCTCCGATATGCCAGCTTGTCTCCAATTAGTACTCGTGTCCATAAGCTATCGATACTCGGAGATGAGATCATGAGCTGGAAAGGTTCGCCGGGCGTTGCAAGCACCAAGCAAGAGACCGTCTTTGAGCCTTTTGAACATTCGACCTCGAGATCAGGGAAGATACGAACAGCTTGTCCTGCATTATCCTGAAGCTGCACAGCTATGTTACCGATGACAGGCATGTTGAATTGTAGTTACCTTCGCCAAGGTATGATTGAACATCAGTACGCCACTGTCCTGGGTGAATGGAAATGGTCGGCTCGCCGGAATTCTTGTAGACAACGAAAAAAGCTCGGAATATTGCCAGAACGCTCGACTTCCAGTCTTTGCTGGCGCTTTTGAGATCATTCGTCGTTGAACGCATCTGTACCACGTTACGTCTGGATAATGTTCGCTACCGGTGTTCCAATATGTACGCCCACAGAAATCTATCGAATTTGTTAGAGGGGCTAGTGGAAGTTACAGTTGGTATAGAGGAATTGTCGAAAATATTCTTTAAATATGTTCGTTTGGCGATCGTGCCACAGCTATTCTCGCTCCTGTTGATTGGCATCAGCACCTGGTACTCTGTAAGGACCTCGCACAGCCGGCCTGATCGAGACAAAGCTACGGCCATTGCATCACAGGCCCAGAGTTCCGAGCCAGTCGGCCCGCCTTCGTGATGACCATCTTTCTCCATTGCAGTCAAGGCTCTCGCCAAACGGCTCGCGGAGGTTGATTACTGCCTTTGCCAGCAGCACTGCTTTTGTCCGTAGCAACCTTTGCTTTACGCGCACGACTCATTCTCTCATGCAGGCTGTGAACTCTCGTTCCGCTCCACCAGCTCTCCAACGCCTAACTGTCTCCCCACTTTCACCTTTCTCTTCTTCTCCTTCAGCCCGGCATCACCTGCCTTCCCTGCACTCCCAACCTCGTCTCCTTCGTCCTTCGCAAGCTCATCATCTGACTCCTCGTCCAACGCCTCTTCTCGCAGGAAGTCAAGATCCATGCGCATGCTGTATGCATCTTCTCCATCGGCGTAGTACTTAGCTTCTGTTGCGACGACTTTGAAGCCCAGTGTGTCTCGGTATAGTGAAAGTGCTGCAATGTTCGATTCGCGTACGTGGAGCGACACGTATTTTGCGCCGAATGTCTCAAACATGGCCCGTTCTGTATGCTCTTGTCAGCTTTCCCAAGCCTTTCTAACGAACTGTATGCGGCGACTCACGACTCTGTCGCATAAGCTTCTCTGCCAACCCTAACCTTCTGTGTGTCCTCATCACACTCAAGGAAGTGATGTGTCCGTGTTGTATGCCGTCTGATGGGTCCTCCTCCATTTTCGCAAGAACGTAGCCGACGATTTTGGGCGCATCGTAGGGTGTCTTTTGGGGTCGCGAAACCTACAGCGCATGCTCATCAGCTCCTCTTCCGCTTCATACTTAATCTCCATGCTTCGAACCCGGGTATACGTACGTCGACTGCTACGTAGCTCAACTGCGGCCAGCTCAGAGCATGGTACATGTAATATTTGCAAAAGTAGTTCTCGGGGAGATTCGTGATGTTCGTTTGTTGGACATGAGGAATGTCGGAGAGCTGGAGAACGCGGATATCCATGACGGCGGTGGGTTTTCTGGCAGCGGAGGAGGGGATGACGAGGTAGTTCAGTTGCACTGTTCCACGAAACACTGGGAGAGGTGGACGATGAATGTCGGCCCCGCCGTTACTTTGTGCCGAAAGACGTTGGCCTCAGGCTTCAACACAACCTCACCTCCCTTGCAAGAAACAGATTGAACTGACTACAGTGTCATGCCAGTCATGATTCCGCGCCTCGGGAGTTGGAGGCCACAACGATATTTTTCGCTCGAGTCTGCAATCTCACCCTGCTCATTGCTCACGGAGCATGACAACAACGCTGTTGCTCCGCCAGATCTCAAAGTCAGCACGTAACCTTCGTAACTTCTCTTCAAATTGGCACACTAGTCGCCGTAAGCACCCACTTCGCCGTGGATGGCAAGTGTTCAGGCGCTCCAGCAACCTGCCTGTTCGGTCTCGCATATTTCCAACAGACGGCGCGCTGCTACTTCCGAACGATGTGCAATTCGAAGAGGAGAGGCTCGCAGGCTACAAAGCCGAAGACTTCTATCCTGTGAAACTTGGCGAAGTCTTCAGGTCCAGATATCAAGTAGTCGCCAAGTTGGGATTCGGTACAGCTTCTACCGTCTGGCTTTGCCGCGATCTACAGTTGAGTCATTTCGATTAATTCCGAAGATCCTTCGACTGATCGCCAGGTAGCAGGGATGTGCTGCTGGCTCTCAAAGTCTGCAGTAATGGTATAGATGAGACGAAGGAAGTGGCAATTTCACGTCACTTGAAGTTCATCGATGCCAAGCACCCCGGTAAAGCACATCTGCGTGTAGCTTTGGAGGATTTCCAAATCCAAGGACCGCACGGTTCCCACCAATGCCTCGTCTTTCCGGCCCTGGGCATGAGTCTAACAAATCTACGCGATCTTTTCGACGAGAAGGCCCTCGAGAAAACACTCTTGCAGAAGTTCTTACTCGTAATCGTGACTGCATTAGACTTCATGCACCAGGCAGGAGTAGTGCACACAGGTCAGTAATCGTGAAACTTTGGAGGCATACTGGCTGAAATAGAAAAGACTTATCGCCTAACAATAACCTCGTCGGAGCGGATGAAACTACGATAGCAAAAGTGGAGCAGGCAGAACTGGATACTCCGTCACCGCGCAAGGTCCTTGCGGACCGAACAATTCATCTGTCTTACGCTATGCCAACGAGTTACGACCCACCAGTCATCACCGACTTTGGCGCCGCACGTCTTGGCGAGCCAGGCCAAAAGTACTCAGGTGATGTTATGCCTGGAGTCTTCCGAGCTCCAGAAGTAATTGCTGGCATGCAGTGGGACTCTCAGATAGACATCTGGTCTGTCGGGGTTATGGTATGTGTTCATCCGTCCATGTGCACGAACAGTCACTGACTGAGACTACTAAGATCTGGAACCTGCTTGAGGATGGCAATCTGTTTGAACCGATCAAGGATGGACACCTCAACGACGAGTTACACTTTGCACAAATGGTTTCATTGATGGGACCTCCCCCCAAACAATTCTTAGAACGCTGCAATCAAGGCCGCAACTTCTGGGATTCTGAAGGTGAGCACCACTGAACATCGAGCAACATGATCCCGTTCCCCGATCTGGCTAATGTATGAAGGCAATTGGATCGCTGCGACCTCAATCCCGCAACAAACCCTCGAATCGCGTGAGATGCGCCTGGATGGTCAAGACAAAGTGCTGCTTCTCAACCTCATGCGGAAAATCTTGAAATGGCTTCCAGAAGAGCGACCGACGGCACAAGATTTGTTCGAGGACGACTTCATTCTGCAATTCATGTCCGAGGATGAACCAAAAACATGAAGCCATGGATGCTGATAAGTCAACAAGAGGCTCAGGCTACGCACCAATGATGCTTGTTGCGCCATAATCACGGTCTCTCAGCGTACAGTCATTATGTTCCTCGGCCCTTGTTACTGATCTGCCGCTTGAGGTACAAGATCCTAAAAGATTATGACAGCTCTGGGCGTCCCACAACATCTTCAACAATACGGCATTGGAGCCTGCATTGAGATCGCCTAGCAAAAAGGCGAGCGCCGGAGGAAAGTGCATTTTACACTTCAATTATGCACGCTTTGTTCAAAAACACTAAGCATCTACGAATCGCGAGTACTGTCAAGTACAGCAGATCGCAGCGAAGAATCTACGGTAGCTCAATCAGGACGATGAACGTGGCCCTCGCACCATTCCATTTGCAGCTAAAGGAGCGACGAATTCAAGGTCTCCGAATTTCTGTACGCAAGTTCGCGAGAGTCTTGCACAGAGGCACCTGTATCGTGCTAAACTGATCGGTATTTCTTCACCAGGGGAGTCGCACGGGACTGTGCTTTGGGTTTTGAACATAACAACAGGTATCCGAAAGCGTCACAGCAAACAGAAAACGCCCACAAGCCTGCTCGGTGTTGCTCTTCAGCACAAGCCTTCACTGCTGCCGTACAGTGGCGGCTTATGTGTTCAAGGCTGATCCTTCATGAAACCGGTTTGAACGCTATTATCGATTTGGCAGACCGTAGTCCAGGAGAAAAGTAGTATGGCCCTCGACCGATATTGCAGCTGGAACTTCGCGGCGGAAGTGAACTCACCACTACAATCACTCAGTGCCTATATCCTACACAAGAAGACTTGGACTAGTTCATGCTGTTTTGAACGCCTTTGTACCTCTCCGACTCAATTAACACTTTCCCGAAGCGCCCTAATGACGTCCAAACTCGCTCAGCACCATCCCAGGGCCAAAAACGATCGCCAACGCAGCTCCGGTCAGCAAAAAGTTGACTCTCTCCATCAGGGAATCGAACCCTGGTCTCCCGCGCTTGTGGTTCTCGTCCGGAGACAAGGTGTTTTACTGACAAGCGGAAATCATGACCACTAGACCAATGAAGAGGCATTCGATGCGACTTAAAGCTAAAATATCAAATATATACCTAGTCTTAATAGCTGCGAGGAACCCATACTTGCTGTGTACTACCCTGGTGTCAGCGAACATTGTGACTTACAGAGGCGCTTGTAGCTGCTGCCAAACTTCTGGGAGAAGGCTTGATATGTAGTAAATGCTAGTGTGCGGGCAAATGCCAAGCCGATTCGTCTGACTAAGGCTTTCGTGCCAACTTGAAAGCTTCAAGCATCGGGCGGTATCGCTTGTATGCTTACATTCCTGCAGCTGATCAAACACTTGATTGTGGGCTTTCCAGCTTGAATGCCCGTCTGGAAACATCAGTTCAAGACATCTGTTCGACTACAATTTGGGAGCGGCATGACTTCTCTGATGTACACGCTACCCTGGACACCGGACCGGCTGCCAGAAATTATTCGGTACTGATGCAGCGACAACATACCCCACTTTCTCTTGATCGCCCTTACACATTGGACTCTACAGCTTCTGTTCTCTCACAATCATGAGATGAGCGATACATCCAATACATCAGTACCGAGTGTGCGGACACAAGAAAGGAAGTCTTGCGACCCTTGTCGGTGTGTCTGCCCATCACTCAACCTCGTAGATCGCGTCAGACCGTACTGAGATGCATCTGCAGCGGAAGAAGATAAAATGCCCTGGCCAAAAGCCTGCGTGCTCAGTCTGCACTCGAATGGTACAGCAGTGCGTATATTCGCATCGTGCTCTATACAGCACGCGCTCAAGCCATGGGGCGGACTTGAATAGGCGGGCCACGAAAGCGTAAGCAAAGTACAATCATTGAACTCGTTTGACGAAGCATATTTGACCGCATTCAGTCGCACACCAGCACGCATATCGAGGTTAGAATCTCAAGTCAACGGCATATATAACCTACTACAGTACGCTATTCCCCAGAATTCCTGGTCGGCGTAGCACTTGTTCACACGAATCAGGAGACAAGGCGCTTCCACTGGCCATTCGGAAATCTTGACACAGCATGGCGACAGCCAGCACCAGCTCCTGAACGAGACTTCCGTGGCAAGCATTGACGACGATGACGTGGAATCATCCTGCCAGGAAGATGCTGATACTCAAGATGGGCGCACATTTCTCAACGGCAGGGAAACTATGATACTGTATACCCATCTGGGAGATGTCTATCAATCATACATTCATCTACAGCCTCTTCCGTTGTTTGACGAAGATCAGCTGCGTGGCGAAATCACAGAACAACGGGGCCGCAAGTATCTGTTGCACGCTTTTTGTGCGCTCACTTTGGCCTTCTCTGATCACGAGCTGTACAGAGACAAGCCATCAGAGCTGGTTGCAGGTTTCGCAGAGTTCGCACGGCACATCGTTCTGCCCTTGCCCGCTGAAGGATCTTCGAGACTGGACGTGCTTCAAACACTTTGTCTTTTGGCGTTGACTGAAATAAAATGTAAGACGCACTACGCATTACGCAGCATGGCTGTATGAGGTACCTGATGATTTACTTTTGCTGCTTTAGTACAGGATCCCACACGCGCGTGGATGACGATCGGAACGGCTGTGCAATTGCATGCGCTCCAAGCTTCGATCATTCCCTCAATGAAGATCCCGAGCCACGATGATCTGTCGGAACAAGCCCAAAGTCTGTCGCTAAAAAGTGCATCTGCGAGAGTGGCATGGTGTGTATTGCTGCTGCTGCGTTGTTTCTTTCCAAATAGTCCGGAGCAAGATTATTCTGCTCCGAAGTGGATCCCAGGTCTCCCAAGCCACTCGTACCCACAGGCGATTCTGGAAGCCATGGGAGATACGCTTGACGACATGAAGTGAAGATACAAAGACATTGGCATCAACGCATATGCATGGGAGTGGATGGCCGTGTCTGATCGCGTCATACATTGGATCCATCGTCTGCGTCAACAATTGACAGCTACGCCTTCATTACGCACCAGTATTCTCCCAGCATGGGCGGAAGGCTCGTCATACACGCTTCTGAATGACCTGCTCTTCGAGACTGAGGCTAGATTGCATCCCAGACACTTACTTAGACACACAGGACCCCTGACTACGTGGACTTCGGCAGAACTCGAGCAGCACCGAGACTACTGGCGGCCATGGCTGATCATGCAGATCACATCTCACGCGATACCTGCTCTACTCAATCATCCTTTCGTACATATACTATTGTTGCGGAGTAACGGCGGAAATGATGGTCGTTACCACTCACGACATTTTATGCAGCAAGTGATCGACCAGGCCCCTTTCCACTCGGGTTGGGTCTCTCGTCTGATCGCGATGCTACGCGACAGCGGTCTCTGCATTTGCGATCCTTTCATCGGTCATTTGGTCATGGCGGTGTCCACTATTCCGTGGTTCTTCCAGTTCGCTGAGGATGAGAAGATCGTGAGCAGGGCAGTGGATGATCTCAGCATTGCAAAAGGTTTCCTGGCTGGCCTCGCGGAACAGTGGCCTCACGTCGGCCGAAAGGTATGATTCTGCCTTGATTGATATGTCGGCCGCTTGGCCTTTCTGACTGCGAAAACAGCTTGAACTATTCGAAGAGCTCCAGTCCAGTGCTGCTGTTCAGACGGCGCTACCTGCTGAAAGCGACGGGGTCAGGAAAGGAGCACTCGTTAAATTCCGATCAGCATTGATCTGGGAATTGTTCGATCCGACACCTATGCGCCGCCACTTCGACAACGAATTTGATAATCGCGCCAACGCCGATGGTTGGAAGAGCGCTGACCATAACGTTGACGACAGCTCGCTACCAAGCGCCACAATACACGTCACGGCTCGATTTACGCAGCCAGTCGAAGATGACAGACCTATTGGCACTGGCGAGACGAGATCTTCGATGAGCAATGAAGGCGGAGATGGGGCCAGCGTTACGACCGTGCCAGCGACAATACCCGTGACTGATGAGAGCATGAACTTTGTGCCTTTTTGGGACGATGCGTTGGATCAGCTCTCCATGAACGAATTGTTCCCTTCCTTCTTGGACATGAACTGGATGAATCGATAGCGGGAGTGCTGTCATACTTGCTCGTTGGTCCACGAAAGCTCGGTCTCATCTGAGATCATAATTTCGCATCAGGCTCCACCGTCAGTGTTCCTGTCTTTGCAATCATACTCCTCAATAGCGACCTGCAGACCGGCCTCTTTCCCGTAGCCTGACGATTTGATACCACCGAAGGGCGACTCAGCACACGATGCGTTGCCTGATTATTGATCTCTCAGCTGAAGTGAGACCGAAATGGGCGGAAACACTTACCGGTATTCATACCAACCATTCCAGCTTCAAGACTTTCCAACAAGTGGTAAGAGCGAGAGACGTCTCTCGTGAAGAAGTACGCCGCAAGCCCCATGTCCGTATAATTTGCTGCCTTGACAGCTTCTGCCTCTGTGTCGAATCGATAGAGAGCCAACAGAGGACCGAAGATCTCCTCCTGGCTTGTGAGCATGTTCGCCTTCATATCTGCAATGATGGTAGGCCGCCAGAAGTTGCCTCTGGACACTTTAGCCCTGTGGCCACCGCAGAGGATTCTGCCTCCTTTACCGACTGCATCTGCAACATGTCGCTCAAGCTTGTCGAGCCCGCGGGATGTTGTCAAGGCCCCCATCGTTACCCCTTCTTCTGCACCATGGCCCACGCAGATTCGTTGAATCGTTGCGTCTCGAATCATCGCAGCGAATTTATCGTAAACGCCACTCTGCACAGACACCCGATTTGCATGTGTGCAAGCTTGTCCAGCAGTCCGCCATTTCAAGACCATGAGCGCTTCCACAGCGGCCTGCAGATCCGCGTCGTCGAATACGAGAAAAGGACAATTACCTCCCAGCTCGAGGGTCAGCTTCTTCAAACCAAAGCTGCAATGCGATGCGATTATTTGTCCGACGCTCGTGCTTCCCGTAAATGTGACTTTGCGAACAAATGGATATTTGCACAGTGCCTCGCTTGTCCCAGGCGTTGACTTGTCATCTGTAATAATAACGTTCAACACTCCAGGAGCAAACCCCGCCCTGATTACCAGGTCTGCCAATGCCAGCGTACTGAGAGGTATCTCCGGAGATGGTTTGACAATCGTAGTACATCCTGCGGCCAAAGCTGCTGCAACCTTGCGAGCCACCATGGCCACTGGGAAGTTCCATGGCACAAGGGCAACACTGACTCCGATGGGTTGTTTTATGACGAGGGTCCGACGATTCGAGACTGATGGCTGGGCTATGCTACCGCGGACTCGTTCTGCTTCTCCTGCGAACCACCAAGCGAAGCCGAGGGCATAGTCCACTTCACCGAGAGCTTCGGCCATTGGTTTTCCTGTTTCGTAAACGACCAGCTTCGCGATGTCGCTTCGTGCATCTGTGATGAGTTTGTGCCATCTGAGGAGAGTCTGAGCTCGAATGCGAGGATTGACGTGGCGATACTCTCTTGAGTTCGAAGCCAGAACGGTAAGTGGTCATCAAGAACACAGTAAAGACACGTCCGCACTCACTCAAATGCAGTTTGGGAAGACATCACGTAGCGATCCACATCCTCCGGCTCGTTGACTGGACATGATGCAAAGACGATGCCTGTGCCCGGGTCTATCAAGTGTTAGACGAGCTGACATAGTTGACAAGCGAACATAAATATCTAACCTTTGATGTCGAAAAGTCGACCACCAATCGATTTCACCCAGTGACCGTGCAGCAGAGACTTTTCGTGGAAGAGCGAAGGATCTTCCAATTCGAAGGCGAGATTGGTAGCAATATTCGCATGTGGCCCAAATGAAGTCAGTCGATGAGTGTACGATATATGCGGTATGACAGCAGGCGATTCCTTCCACAAGGCTGCTATGCCACGGAGTTTTGGTTTTCCGTGCTCTGAACGGGAGTTCTCTCTGAATTCCGGACCGCGTATTTGAGTTTCCGCGGGATATCACACAACGGAATTTTCGTTGTAAGCACCAAAATGCCGTGCCCATTTGGCATTTTTAACCGCGATCTCAGTGCAACAGATCTTGACGCTCCTGGTGCGTTTTCGCCTGACGTATATTTGGGATTAACAAGCTTTGAGTGCAGTTGTCCCTGAACTTGGGTGGCACACTTTATGCTTCAGTTCGTGTGATATCGGCTGCGCATTAAACCAAATTGGCGCATGATGAGGACGAAACGAATTTGTCATGTTAACTTGAACACTACAATCTAGACTTTGCACGCGAGCAACACTCGTCAGCCATACTATTATCAACCAAAACACTCCTGTTCACTGACTGCTTCGAATTAGCAACATCAAGCCCCGGATTTCCCCTGAAAAAGTTCGCAGGCTTGAGAGTGACTGTCATCTTCTCTGACGGCATTACCGGCCAGTCCTCGATGCGTGGGTTGTGGGTAGATCCAAAAGTGTGCCATACTACGATATCCTCGTTTCGTACTGATGTGGGCGTGTTGGGATCCTGACGCCTTCGTTTGATCCCAGTCGCAATGCCCTCATCGCCCGAAGACTGCATGGTGTGCCGCCCCGCAGGAAACATTTCTTCGTCATTGTAGCGCGTTACCCAGACCGCGTGCTGGCCAAACTCGGATCGTCGGGCGTGATACGAGTCGGGATGGGCGAGAAGCATTTGACTTGGAGAGGGAAAGAGCTTGAAGCCGACTGGAGTACTGGTGATGGGGTTGATGCTTTGCTCGTTGATGATCTTAAAGACTCGTCCCTTGGAGATGTCCAGATCGAAGCCGCCTTCTTCTCCGACGATAACTTGTTTCGTAGCATACCCGACTCGGTGCGGATCGAAAGCATGCTCTTCCATCTCTGTAGACGACATCGCGTGGGACTCCTCTATTTGAAGAGAGTTGTGGTGGCCATCAAGTGCAGGATCAATCCGGAGGCTGAACAAATGTTGGTGGTATGGCGCAAGCACACCTGGAGCCACCACGGTGCCGAAAGGAAACTTATCTCCGATGTTGATAGGCACTGTGGACAGAATGCCGGTAGCACGTACCTCGTAATGGATCGAACCGTCCTGCCCAAACTGGAAGGCGAATATGTATTCGTAGTTGCTCACGGTGATGATGGTTTGCAACACAAGAATGCGAGCACGAGTGACAACTGCATTGTTGGTGCGAAAATTGGTGTGCTTCCAAAGAATACCATCATCTTGCTCATGGCAGCAAACGACGTTTGACAGCTTCAGAGGTTTGCCTGAGCTGGTATTGTGCCATGCATCAAAGTACTTGACAGAACCCAAACAGTCACAGCCAAGCCGTAAATTGTTAGCATTGATACCAGCACCGTCGTTTCCGAGGTCGAATGCAGCTTTGCGAGTGAAAGGTGGTCGGGGGTCTCCATACGGAACGAACATCTCCGCTAACGACAGCCGGTAGAAAAGGCTCCTTCCATCGTAGCGGATATCGTGCAAGGTAAGCCCCTCGCGGTAGTTGAACCCTACCCGCAGACTCCACTTCTCCCACTTCAAGAGGTTTCCCTGTGTCTCGAAAGACACACCCTCAGGCTGCACAACTTGAAGAGGCTTGGTGGTCGTTCGCTGCGAGGAACGTAGATCGGGATGATATTCACTCTCATCACAAGGTTGAATCCTCCGCCTGTCAAAAGTTCGCGCCTCATCGTGGATCTCTGTTTCGTTTGCAGCGGATGGCAGACGGTACACTTTTTGAACTGTCAAATCTTCCGACACTTCAGCGCATATGTCCAGGGGGTATGCGTAATAGTTTGCGTCCGGGTTGTCGCCAAACAGCATATAGAACCAACACTGAACCAAAATTTAGTAATGCTTGTGGAAAACGCGAAAAAGAAAGGTCGTACCATGGTCGTTCGTTCCGTCATATCATTCTCCCCGTCGGTTGCATATGCCCATGCTTCGACGATGACATGTGCATCGTCCGGCAGCTTGAGAGTGTCGATTTGCTGCTGCACTCTCTGATCTGCGCGACATGCCTTCTCCACAGCTTGCATGTAGTCAGAGTCGATATAAGAGTGCTTGCCCACGAGATGCGTGTCTGAAGTTATGGCACGCTCGTCCAGGTTGACAATGAGCTCTCGGAATTCGGTTCCTCCTTGTCGTGTGACAATGATCTGACAGCGAGCGAGCCTACATGGCGGCTGCGGACGCAACGCTGTTGACCCGTGCTCCGCGTCGAGGTATTTGATCATCTGACATTTTGATGGCTCCTTGAGAGTGATGACACGGAAATTGATCTGACGTTCAGAGAACCGCGAGCGAACAATGGCTGCAGCTTGTGCTATCTCACCGGGCTGCAGTGGATCGAAAGGGTGAGGGTGTATGGGAGACATTTGAATTGAAGATGCGGAATGGTACTCAGTGAGACTGAAAGTGTTGTCAAATCTTATGAACGGGAGGTCATATTTTACAGAGGAGATCCACTACGAGTCTAGTCACAAGCGTTTGTAAGGCGTGGCGCTCGGGCCGGTGGCCTACGTAATGCCACGCCTGTTCTACAATTTTCCGTCGTAGCGAGTCTGCGAATTATCCGCTCACGTGATACCTTGTCTGTATCTCCTCAGACGATCTCATCATGTATCCGGCGTACCATCTGGCTGTTCCTCCGGCTATATACTTTCAACCATGACCAAGATTCCGCATAATTTAACAAAGGCAGAGATTTGCCAGGACCTCGACGATGTGGCATCCTTGACTCAAGCTCTCGTTGGAATCAACTCCGCAAGCCCGACACTTGGTTTCGTTGCTGGGCCAGGAGAAACAGCCGTGGCCAAGTTTGTGGCGTCATGGCTACAGGCTCGAGATATTGAGACGCACTGGCTGGAGAAGACGCCAGGACGCCCATCAGTAGTAGGGATCGTGCGAGACTCCGGAAATGGGAAGTCCTTGATGCTCAGTGATCACATGGATACTGTGACACTAGAGGGGTACGACGGTGATCCGCTCGCTGGCCGTATTGTAGGAAACAAGATGTACGGCAGAGGAGCTGCTGATATGAAGAGCGGCCTGGCTGCAGCTATGATCACGCTGTCCCGGACAAGAGCCTTGCAACTTGCCGGTGATATTGTATTGGCGGCTGTTGCTGATGAAGAAGACGCAAGCATCGGAACGATGGAGGTAATAGAAGCTTGATGGCGAGCGGATGCTGCGATCATAATGGAGCCGACAGGCATGGATATAATTTTCGCTCATAAAGGGTGAGAATTGCGTTCGACAAGCCTGTGAACATCAAGGCCGTTCTGTTTGAGACGTTTGCTGACCTTGGCGATGATTCATCTGTAGATTTGCCGTGTACGAGGCGACCATTTTCAGGGTTGCGGCGCATGGGTCAAGACCGGAGCTGGGAGTTGATGCCATCTGTAAAGCGGGCCATGTCCTGGTAGCAATAGATGCATTGGGAAAACGACTGCAAAACACAGCTTGCTCCAGCGGCGGGCCTGAGGTCGACCTGCCGAGTGTACATGTTGGCTTGATCAAAGGTGGAGAAGAGATATCGTCGTTCCCAGCCAAGTGTACGCTTTGGATCCAGCGACGCATAACGCCGGACGAGACTGCAGAATCAGCTCGATTGGAGCTACAAGCCATACTGGACCAGTTTGCCACTGCGGATGTCGATTTCTGATACGAGCTAAGGACGGTCATGACGCGTCTGCCGTATGTTATCGCAGACAGTGATCCATTTGTGCAGCTAGTCGCTCGATACGCAACGCAAGCGATTAGGACTCCAGCGGTACTGAGAGGGGAAAAGTATTGGACTGACATGGCTCTACTTGGCGATGCGGGCATTTCAGGGGTGGTCTGGGGTCCTCGAGGATTTGGTCTGCATCCGAAGCAGGAGTGGGTCGAGATCGATTCCATATATGAGCTTGTGACGACGCCAGTCGCAATTGCGAATGAGTTCTGTCGCTGATGGTACATCATCTATAGCCCTCATGTCCATCGTCAGCCATGGATCGCTCTCAAAACTCGTGTCGCGGACTGGGCTGCACGGTCACTCGCTTCAGAGTCAAGTCTTCTCAACTGAACATATTGCCCTCAGTTCTCAAGCAAGCCGCATACTCTTGTGCCCTCGAGCTATTTATCTAGTAACTCTTTCGGCGCAAGGAAGGCCTCGAGGATACAATCAGCTGCGTGATTTGCCTAGGTGACATAGGTCGTTCGACGTCCGCAAGGCCCATTCGAGACAGCGGCCGCAACGTCATCTGTCATCGCAGACCCTGCTATTGTTGTCTTGATCTCCGTGAAAGGCTCAATATTCAGATCGCGTTGCGTAGCTGTCGAGGAATGGAGGTAGAGTTGCGAGTGTTCGGAGCGTACGTGAGACGATACTTTTACTATACTTTGTAAGTATCTGGTACTCGTGCAATGTGCATCTGCGGTCGCTTACGTGAGACCATCTTCCTCTGCCGGCTTCTCCTCCCCTTGAACTCTCTCCAACCCATGACCCTCGTAACTGAGGCAGAACGCCTGCATAAGACGTTTTATCGCGCTAGGATGATACCGCATCTATCCGACCAAAAGAAGCAGACTTAGCAAAGCGAGTGGACATGCGGAAAGAAGAGTCCGCCGCTCTCATATCGATGTGAGAGGCATTGTGACATAGCACGTTCACAGCTAGCTGTCGTTCATAGAGGAAAGATCAATAGATTCTCTCTATCATGACGATAAGATGACTATTGGCCGATTGTCAGTCCTTGTCCAGGCGTCCACTTCAAGCGCTTGGCTTACTAGATGCGTTTGATGACGCGGTTGATACAGGCCGCGAGGCACAGCACCGCTGCATCGTTGCAGTCTTATCGGGGTTTGTTTTAAAAGGCCAAGACTGCGATGCTGGTCTGACGAGATTTTGGAGTGCTGGATCGGCTATTGCTCAGAAGGGACGAATAGGGAGAAGATGGGAATCCATAAGTGTATGCAAGGGGTCCCTGGAGCTTGGCCGAGGAGCACGTGCAGGGAGAGGAAAAGAGACACGACTCAAGAACTTCCGCCACAACACATCATTTTGGAACATGGTCAGCTATGGTCTGATCTTTTGCAGCACGCTTTCCCTTACAAGTAATGAATCCTGGCAGCACGATCAAATCATTAGCGACAGGCGATAAGCGACAAGCGATGCCTTACAACACCGTGCTAGATCGCAATTAATCCTCATTTCGGTGGGATCAATTCGGCTGCACATTCACGTCTAAACCTTTAGCCTGACTCTAGGGATACGAATATGCTGACTGATACAAGCCGCTTTGTTTAATGGAGCACAACAGTATGCATCCATAGCCTTCTTCGGCGATACAGATTCCGAGCCAAGGCAAACCTCCGAATGAATACACTCGGCAGTAGCGCACAGACACCATAAATTAGCTAAGTCGTTTCAGAGGCATATCACAAGAACAGAAGAAGCGCAAGATTGCTACCCATTTCGAACATCACAATTGTTGCTGGACAACACTCTACATTTTTCTCATTTCATTACAAATCCTTAAAGAGCTTCTACTACATAAAGAAAGACAAAATCACCAAGGGCATTCCACCATGAAGGTCACAACACTTACCGCAATCGTTGTCTTCCTTGCAGGCGCTTCTGCTGCACCTACAGGCCAAGGTATGTGCAACTCTCCGCTCCTACATTGCATCGGAACGTTGGGACGAAGTCTGACTGTAGTCTGTAGATAAGCGGGGAATCACCTGCCTGGCAATAATTCCCCAGTGCATGGGCGGGAGTGATTGGTTTCGAAAATTGAATACGGGAGATATCTCTAAGCAATTCGGAAATGGAGGGAATCCCAACTAGTATCTCACCTGCATGGCGGCTAGAGATTGTAATGGACTCGAGCCTACTATCAAGGCCATTGACGACGAGAGCCGGGAGCTTACGTATCAAATGATCCAGAGCAAATACTACAATCAAAGCACCATTCAGCAAAGCAGTAAGACTCTTGTGTCTGACAGGCAGGAACAAGGTGAATGAGCACATTGCCGCGGCTGGACAATCCTACAAAACTTATTTTTGTTATCTTGAGATGTCAGGCCAGTCGTGAAGAGCATGAATTTGAGGCTACGAGAACAGCGTGGCATGGGTAGTAAGTGAAATTGTTTTTGCTTCCCAGTACAATACGACACTGACCCAGATGGACCCCGTCCGGTGCAAAAGCTTATCTTGTTCAAACCGAGTGCGAATTACTGAGTTCCTTGCACAAGGCTTCGCGAGCGGAGCCTACCCTGAGGGGTACCACTTTAGAGATGCGAAGCTGGATGTCGGTGGCGAGATCGTACTCGTCTCAACTCCGAACGGTTACGTTGCCCAAAGGCGCCTGCGCAGGTGCAGTCTGAAAACGAGACATTTCGTGGACAGGAATAGAATGGACATGTACGATTTCGATCGGATGAGTCACCACTGGAACCAAATGTTGTCGATTCTGCAACGAGACTTCATGCTCATTTAATACCAAACATTATTCAACGCCTAGGAAGTCCACTCTTTGATATCCTAATATTGTCTCCGTCCAACTGCCATCCCCCACCCCACCCTATAGTCCACCTCAGATCTCTTTTTGATGTCGAATGTCCAGCTTTACGCAGAGACGGTGACGGGGGTGTAGTAATCGTAGATGCAGTATTTCCCACTATCCTGGTAGCCACCGTTGGGCAGATAGGTTTTGCCTTCGGCAGTTGCTTTGGCGCCGCTGTTGACAACCAACTCGATAACGCAGTGAGCAGGATACCAATTGACCGAGCCACCGCCACTGGTGTTCTTGAACTTTTGCATGTGATTCCAATAGAGGAATGCGTAGATCGTTCCTGATCATCGCAAAAACATGCTGTCAGCGGGCATTTCCTCGACTTTTGGTGTATTCAGGAGGGGTAAATGAAAGGATCCGTAAAAAAGTGTTTTCCAAGAACACTGCAACGGAATGTGCTTTCAAGATTGTACTTACGTCCGTCTGTCATCGAATATTTCCCGACTGGCTCCTGGATCAGTGAAGCTGGATTCCGTTCCCAGACGAATCCTGGTTCCAGGTGAACACAGCTCACTCCTGCATGACCGCAGAGTGGTGGCTGGAAGCCTGCAGAATAAGACTGATCGAACGATTGCTTCGCTTCATCAATCAGACTTTGGGGAACGGAAGCGACATCTGCTTGCCATTTTTTGTATGCTGCGTCGCCCGGGTGGCATATCTTGCAACCAGCATCGACATCAGGAAGAGACCGTGCATGCAAGCTTGCTCCGAGGGCGAGATATGGGAGTCCGAGGAGGAGAGTGGTAAGCCGCATGATGCCTGACTGGTAAAGACTATCGCAGATGTACTAATCTGCGAACGAGGGGGCAAGAGTGTTGCGTTGTGGCTTCCCCAGTACTGCCATCGTTTGTTTTATAAGGAAAGTTAATGTTGGTCTACTGAAGTGAAGCCCGGTTGTTGGTAAAGCACGGTTGTTAGTGAAACATGGTTAGTTGGCGTTCTAATAAAGCATAACGCATTGGACCTACACCTTGAACGAGTTCTGGCGACCACGCGTAGTGATGTGAATACGAGGTGCCATGGGCGATTCATGGGCCGTCCACGGGATGGTACTATGCGATGACAGGCGGGTGAGAAGTGCGGCGTGAGTGAAGACAGCGTCGTCCGTTTGCCACGGTGCTGGTTTCCATAAACTGATGGTGCTTCCCAGCACTTGATCTTTAGGGAACCGAAAGATCATGTTGCGTTACCAGTAAATGAAAGGCTCTGTACATATCATTCCTCCTTCAACCGCGGCATCCTTCATCTCAGGCCACAAGCTAGAATTAGTGTTTCGTGGACCCCATGTTGTCGCTGGTTCGTGCCTCGCCCTAGTGCACCGCTTAGGCCTTATTCGTGTTTGCACTAGCATGTAATTAGCCTTAACAAGGCACTTCGTGTTTGCACTAGCATGTAATCAGCCTTAACAAGGCACTTTTCGTGTTCGTGCCTAGTATTTATAAGTAGTGGCTTGTGCGTGGAATAAGGCATTTCCCCATGTTCGTTTAATCCTCGCGATCCATCTTATTGTAATGAAAGTTGTCAGCTTGGAACTCTTTCGCGTCTATCTCGGCTTCAAGACTAGTTCTTACGGCCACGTACACTAGTAATATTGCCTTCCGGATAGATAGCCTCGCTCCTTACCTGATTCTGAACACTTCTCGTGCACTAAGCTTGTTTATTTTTACGTGTTGCAAGTCGCTGCATTGTCTTCGGAAAATCTCTGCAGGACCGCTCAGCCATGCCTCTTGCACGTTGCCGTGCGTCGCCTGACATTCTGCACTATTTACTTGATCATGCATGCATGGAATAAGCCTTATCACGTATGAGGCCTTGTCCATGTTGGCACTGACCGCAGTGACACCGCATAAGCCCTATTCGACGGACCAGCCGCTAGCACGAACTGGCGATAATACCTTTCACGGAGTCTTTAGTCGCATCGCTGCTGTACAAAGAATCGTGCATGGTACGCTCAAGCTCGTGGGCCAAACGGATGGGAACGGCGGACAAGGCTCGGTCTCGTGGTTCAGAACTTTAAAAGGTGCCCGACCAGGGTTGGATCGTGAACGTCTTTGGTTGAACGCATCGTCTGCGATGCTAATGCATTGCGAACAGAAGTACTAAGGGCACACAGATCTGCCCCTCTCCGGGTACAACAGGAAATGCAACAGGGACTATGGACATTGCCTCAATTTCGCGGATGGCGATATCTTCCGTCACCACCTCACAACATTATCACAATGGCGCGCTTCTCCGGGTGTACCTGGAGCTCAGTGCCAACACAGCTCTCGATTGGCACGCATTCAAATTTTGCAGACTACGCGAAGTCATGCAGATGCATTGTGGGAGAGGTCGGTTTCGCTCCTGTGCGTCTTGGAAAAGTGCGCTCACTGAAGGTAAGGAAAACTTCAATGGAATTACTTCGGTCCGTCAACTCTGGACCGACATGTTCAAGGGGGAGGGGGGGGGGCGATGTTTGAGGCCTTAATGGCTGAGATGGTTTGTCTGCTAAGGCACAAGATGCTGGCGCACTCATCCATCGATGCTGCATCAGTCCAACGGCTAATGCGAAGCGGAAATCTCTTTCGCAAGATCCTCGATCCCAACGAACGTGCGCCACTTTAGAGGTCCGACCCCTTGAATGCCACCGCTCCGTCACGTTGGAGTCTTTCTTTCAGGATGCACTATATCCTAAGGCCTGCCGGCAGGGCACATCGAATTGAGCTAAACGGCTTGCACGTCCGACACCTGCTCGCTAGCTCCCTCACCTTCTCCCTGTTCTGAACACTGTTTCGCAGAGGCCTCAGTCCTGCCAGACCGAAACCATTCGACTCCAGATCGGGGTCATTGACACGACCGAGATCGAGCGTGTTATTCTGTCGCCGGACGACGATTAGCCGTGAGCTCCAAAATCTACAGCCCACAACGACTAGTACTTGCAGCCGTAGGTATTCCCGCGACGGTGACGCTGTTGCCCAGATGCTCGGTCCGTTGGTAATTGCAACAGCATCGTCGCCTACCCACAAAAGCTTTCTGGACAAAGCCATTGTTCTTCCGATGAGAAGGATGTTGTGCTCCCTTTGTCTCTTCTTCTTTGTCCGATCCAGAACGATGGGCCGTTGTTCGAACTTCGAATCTCGCAGCAGAAGATATAATTCCTCTCGCAGAAGCGCAGCAATGATTCTTCCCTCCGGCATCTCACGGTCCTATCGTTCCCTCTTTAGTTCCCGCAGAGTCACTCTCAGCATCTCCTCCCAAGATTGTCTGAAAGTCAATCTGTAAGAACTGAAGAAAGAAGGTTCGATACCACTCCAATCCGCGCCGGTCGCGAAAAGGAAAAGAATCTCCTCAAGGATGCTCCCCATCATCCTGCTCCTCGGCCCCTGCGGCATCGGCAAAGGAACCTTCGCATCAACTCTCATCCAAAACCACAACATCCACCACCTCTCCTGCGGAGACTGGCTTCGCTCCAAGACCGTCTCCCCAATCCTCGGAGTCTCCAACGCTCGCATAAACGACTACGTCGCCCTAGACTTTGACATCCCTGACGCCTGGCTAATCGCATCTTATGGCGCCGAATGGAAAGAGCACGCTCCGCCAGCTCTTGTATTGTACGTCTGTTCGAAACGAAACGAGAGTACACCGGCCAGTATGTGGATCCGTGCCTTACCAGACCTGAAGACCGAATGCGAAATGGTTGAGTGCTTCCTCTCCCAGCACTGGAGCAAAAGCAATCCTCCTCGACAACTTCCCCAAAACACTAATTCAATCCCTAGCATTCGACGAATGTTTCGGTAAAGAATCTCTTCCCGTCCTGGCGATTTCACTAACATGTGATACAGCTGTGATTCTGCAGCGCTTCCTATCTCGTTCGCGAGGAAACGATGACGTAACGACTTTTGAGCGCCGCTTGAGAAGATTCGAAATAGAATCGCCGGCTGTGATTGAAAAATATCGCGATCTGGGGGAATTGGTTGAAGTTGAAGCCACGGGGACGCCGGAGGAGGTTTATCAGAAGGTGATGGGTGCGTTGAAAGCACACAAGGTTTGGAGAGTGATTTCTTCGGATACTGATCAGCTCGCTTCCAGGACGCATCAGACACGTTTGCCGTCTGTGGTGACGAAGTTGGAGAGGTCGAGAGCGAAGAAGTTGTCGCCGATTGTTGCGAGGGGATTTGCGGGATCAGGACTTGTTTCTGCTCCGATTGAGAGTCCGGTCTAGGAGGTCGTTCTCTGATCAATCCCGAGGACAGTGCGGAGGGCTGACTTTGTGATCTGTAAAACATAAGATTCGACCAACAAAAAATGTACAGTTGAGCTGTACGAGTATTCAATCTCCACCTGATCTCACTTTTGGTGACAAGTGTCGTGAATTTGCTTGGTATTGCTCGTACTTTTCAGTGGTATTTGAAGGATGTACGCTTCTGTGTTGCTTTCACCGCATCAATGAGGCAAAGCTATGGGTGTAGCATGGGTTCGAAAGTCTAATCCGCATCCAAGGGATCCCAATCTGCAGCGACGTCAGCCTCGAATTCAAATGCTTATTCCCGACTCCTTCCCTGTCAAACTCACCAGTGACCAGGTACTCATCGAGCTCATCCATCCTCTGCATGTCTTCTTCAAAAATCTCAAACTGCTCGATTCGTGCATTCTCGATGATCCTTGCCTTCCTCACACTCTTTGGGAGAGGAACATACCCGTGTTGAAGACTCCATCTTACCATTAGCTGTCCACTTGTGCAGCCATATTTCTTGGCCAGTTCCACGATGACGGGATGCTTCATGCGCAAAGCTCGAGCTAGAGGAGCATAAGCTTCCACCACGATGTTGTTCTTCATGCAGTACTGTGTGAGAGCCGATCGGGTATTGAATGGATGGACTTCGATCTGATTGACTGTGGGCAGAATTCTCGGCTTGGAAGAGAGCAGCTCATCGATCTGTGCTACAAGTCAGCACAGCATTCCATGAACTAGTGGTAGAGTGAGGCAACTCACATGCTTTTCACCATAATTTCGAGACACCACCCGACCTCACCTCACCCGCCTCAATGGCATCCTCCACAGCCCTCCAACTCTCCAATCGTGCCGGTTTCCCTCCATACGGACTATGCAGCAAGAACAGATCAATATCGCCCAATCCACACTCTTTCACACTTTTCGTAATACTCTTCCTCGCCCGATCATAATCACTATTACTGGCGAGTTTCGTCGTATAATGAATGTCCTCCCTCGTGACCTCCGGATGAGCTTTCAGCCAGGTCTGAATCGCATTCCCGACCTCGCGTTCATTGTGATACATTTGTGCGGAATCCACAGCGCGGTAGCCTGCGTCGAGAGCGTGTCCTACGGCCTGTGAGGCTTCTTTTCCGGACATGAGGTAGACGCCAAGGTGGATGGAGGGGATGCTGTGGCCATTGTTGAGGGGTTTGCGGGTGGCGAGGGAGTAAGCCATTTTGTTTATCCGGGACATGTGGTGTGGGAGGTCAGCGGTGGAGATGCAGAGAGCGGGAAAGGATAGTGAGGCATTGGAGGGGCTCTTCCGATGGAGTGGCTATGACGTGCGGTCCTTGCCTGTTCCTGGAGGGAGTGTCATGGTGTCTATGGTTCTGGCCATCTTTCTCCGGTTCATTCGCATTTGTCATAGAGGAGGTATATCCTCTATAAGAAGTGATGTGCAGTCTGTTTGGAATGCGTAAGATTGTACAACGTGCTCGCCTCGTGGTTCTGCGGTCCGGCACATGGCAGGGGAAGCTCCCATCCATGCACCACGCCGGACCCTGCGCTGGACCCTCCCTTCTTTCTCTGGTCGAACAGTACACCGTTCCTCCACCACAAATCCGCTGTCGCTGCGAGCGCACAATGAGGCGTTGGCAATCCGCGATGCGACGGAAGTCCCGCCGACGAACGATGGTGGAGCCTGGGGGCGCGTGGTCTGGCATGAAACGCGCCTACTAATACTCACACCCCCTCCACTGATCAACGCATCCATCTTGCATGACTTCACCACTCGCGCCTAGTCGATGCCCGCCACCCGCCAGACCATGGGCTCCCTCCCTCCACACCGACCCTCTCAATCCTACTCCTCCTCCTCATCGTCGTCCCACCGCCCCGCTCCCTACGATGTAAACTACCACGGCTCCACAAACTCCAGCACGCGTCCGCCCGTCGACTCCGCCATGAACTCCCACCAGCCGACTCCGCCAGTGGGCCTGAGCGATCCCTCCTTCGACATCCTCGATTGGCATCCCGCCTACCTGTCCTGCCAGCGCTACTTCGTCGACCACGCCCAGTATGAGCCAGGCACGCAAGCCGTCTGCGCTCTCATCAATATCCGCCTTCCATTTCAGTGGCTGTCCACGCCCGTGACATCCTCCAATCCTGCTTCCAGTTCAGCTTCTCAACAACCTTTCACATTCAATCCTTATTCTCGCAGCGGCAGCAATGTCAACAGTCCTCATTCACGCGACTTGCCCGGCAGCAGTCACCACCACAATGGCTCAAGTCCGCAAGTCCATGTCTCGCCCATACCATACATCCGGCGCCTCGTGGTGACAGGCTTCGACAAGCCCGCCATCATGCACGGCTTCTTTGGCGACGACTATGAGCGCGGAATCATGCCGCACGTCGAATGCGAGCGCAGGAATTATCTCTTCGCAGCCAAGCACGGCGGGTGGCGCACTTGCAAGAGACAGTACGACGTAGGCAGCGGATATGGCGGAGACGAGAGCGTTCCATTCATGAAGCCTCTCGATGAAGCAAAGGGCGAAGAGTTGGCAGCTGCAGAGAAACAATGGAGTGACTGGTTAGCGATGGAAGACTGGATGGTAGGACCTCGAGCCCCGGGCGAAGGAGCGACGCAGTATGAAGGTAGGAGGTCGTGTGAGGAGCAACAGCACCAGGGAGGGTCACGGCGGAGTGGAGGTGCGTATTTCGACTGAGAGGATGCGAAACTTTGGAAGAGAAAAAAATGAGATATGGTGGCAAGGATTGGTTCGAGGCATTTCTAACATCTGTGCCTGAACAGGAAGTCGAGGGCGGAGCGGCATGATCGGGCTTACAGATGGTTTACCGGATGGGCTGCCGGACGGGATACGTGATGACGGGTATCGTTCATCGTAGCCTGGCTTATGTGGCTGTCAACCTGGCCGCTCAGTGGAAGATCGAAAGACTTTCAGCGAGTGTTCCAAGGCCACTCAACACCATAAGCACACCCCAAAGTTGGACGAGGGGAGGATTTCGGCTTCGCAGGTGAGACATCTGGCCAAACGGGTTCACATTCTGGTCGGACGAGGTTTGGCGAGGCAAGATACACGGGGCCTCGATTCTACAGCACAAACAATACGCTCAGTTTTAGCCAACGAAGGATAACAGAGGAACGTCAGCATGGGGAATATGGCGGTTTCGATTAGTGTACGATATGCGAACTCTATCTAATGAAATAGGTCCCTCTTAAGAGAGCAGGAAACGATTGTCAGTCACTACTCGGTGCCACAGCATCGACTTCGTGACTACATTGCCGAAAGGAAGCACCGCGCATAGGACCATCGGACATTTCGTACCGGACGATCTGCATGAAGTACCACCCGGATCAAGATCCACGAACCACTTCAATCACACTCTCGCCACTCTCCTCCAAAGGCCAAATCTTCACGATCTGCAATCCCTTTACACCTTCAACCAGTTTATGCCATTCCTTCTCTGTCCTCTGCTTCCCAGCACACACCGTCAACATGATCAAATCCAGCGACGCAGTCCTTAATTGACAATCCCGTTCCGGAACAACAATATCATTAATCAGCAGCGTCGAATACCCCGGCTTCATCGCATTGCGCAAATGCCCTAGGATCGTGGCACAATGCCCATCTGTCCAATCGTGCATGATTTTACGCATCTAGGATACAATGTTAGCATCTTCCCATCACCCTCTCCATCCTCGCTAATCCAGACGTGAAGGGGAAAACATTGGTGACTCACATAATAAGTCCTCGCCCCCCAAAACCTCTCCTCCTGCGGCCCAAAAAAATCATGCACAACCTTCTCATCAAACAAACTCTTCCATTCCTCTGGAACCTGCTCAATCACCTCTTTCCGATCTTGCAATACCAACTTTCCTTTTAATCCCAATTCCTCTTTCCTTTTCGCTAATTTTTCCAATTCATGGCCTCTTCCGCCTCCGACATCGATTAACATGATTCCCCCTCCCCAATCCTCCTTCCCATCATCCCCAATTTCAGGTTGTAGCTTCGTAACATCAAAAACATCCACCCAAGATTTCATACTAAACGTCGCCATGGCCATGAATTCATTAAACCATTTTGCGATTGCGGGTTGTTGGGTTGTGGCTTCCCAGTGAGAACGACCGTATGCGTAGGAATAGAGACAATTTTCTGGGCCAGAAGGTTCGTCGTAGCCGTGTTTTTGGAAGAATTCGGGCATGCGGGAGACGGGGAGGGCGTAGCAGTGTACGGCATGTTTTATCCCGCTGGCGAGGCCCGGGGTGGTGGTGAGGAGACTTGTCGTGGCAGTCGTGGCGAAAGTGTCGGAGGACTTTTGCGTGAGGAAGTTTGAGGCGGTGAGGTAGCGGATTAGGCGGAGGGTTAGAGACGAGGATGTGGAGGATTTGGAGGCGAGGTCATTGATTGTGAGGCCAGAGGGACCGGCGGAGTGGAGATGATGCAGCCATCCGGCTTCGAGGGCTGTGGCGAGGACGCCGAGTTGGTAGGGGGATTGAATTGTGTCTGCGATGCGGGCTACGGGTGGTTGGAGGGTTTGGTGGAGGGTTTTGGAGAGGCTGGTGAGGTGGGTCTGGGTCTTAGGGTCCAGAGAGTTGGAGGAAGTGAGGTCTTGAGCGAGGTCTTGAGCTTTGGTCAAAAGCTGAAGGAGCTCTTGGCTTTTGTCTTGGGTGGTCATGTTGCCGGCTGTGTCCTTCCCTTGGCTTTTTGAATTGCAAAGTGAAGTCAGTCTAGCTCGGACTTGTGAAGATATGAATGTCTTGAAACACACCGAGCTCTGATATCGTGCCCCGCCATGTGATATGCAATGGCGCCGAAGTCTAAAAATACCTTGCAGATATTGGCTTGTGTGCTTACAAGAGTTGGTACCGACTGCATGGTAGACGCATCGGAAGTGTGGGGACGAAAAGATTGACCCGGAATGATCGTCGTGAAGCCTGGAGCCCGCGCTCAGATGCTGTGGCTCGTTGGACATTATTGTAGAAGAAGCCAATATTGTGCGGATTCGTTGTCGAGCCCTTGGACTTTGTGCACATCATACTGAGTGCAGAAATTTGGCTGGTCACTGTGGGACGCAATCGATAGGACAGCGAAGGAACTGCAAAAGAATGCCGTGTGCGGTGCTCAACATTGAGCTATCGATCCCATCCGAGATCGCGAGTTCTGTTAGCGACATGGACATAAGCTTGATGCGTGGAATCTTCGGTGGCAGAAGATCGATCGCTGTGACAATCGGAATCCAGAAGATGAGATCTGGTGAGGCGTGAGGTCAGGCTGTAGCGTAGTCAGCATAGGCTTGAGACCCTTGGTTTCACGGTCGAGGGTGCAAAGAGAATCAATTCCAGATTCAGATGCTGCAGCGAGCTCGATCGCATCTGGAAGAGCCGACGGAGTGCTGGAGAAGCTGGGGCAAGAGCGTGTAGCTGAGTAATCTGGCAAATGGCAGAAGCGCTGCAGTTTTGTTAAGATACATGAGCAGAGTTCTGTACAGAAAGTAAATAAATGAGGGTCGAATTGCTACCACCTAGAAGAACCTTGAGGTGGGTGGATGGAGGGTTGTGGTCCCCTGGAGCGGATGGGTGAGCCCTTAGAGAGCCGTATGTGATGCTAGATCGCTCTCAACACGACTGTTGAAATTCGCCAGCGCGGCGTGAGTTGCGTAGTAGGCAGCCTTGGGGTAATATGTCTCGTTGAACATCAAAGGTTTCGCACCTGGTAGCCAGGTATAAAGATGCTTGTCTGTGAATCCCCAGAAGCTGATGTCGGTGATGCCCGCCGCTAACGACTCGTTCATGACAGCGCCGTAGATCTCAGCTTGAAGAGTGGAGTTGAGGGTATGAACATCCATTTCCGCGATCGAGACTTCCAGACCCAGCGCATTGTACGACTTGACCATGGAAGTGATGAAACCAGGTTCAGGAGCGACCCCTGTAATGTGCATCTGCAATGCGACGCCATCGATGGGAACGCCATCCGCGACGAGTCCGGATACCAGGTCGTACAGCTCTTGGCGTTTGTTCGGGTACGTTTCAACAAGATTGTCATTGAGGAAGAGCCTGGCTTTTGGGTCTGCGGCCCGGGCAATGCGGAAAGCGTCGACAATGTAGCCTGGTCCGGAAATGTTGTAGAGGAAGTTGGCTTGTAGGCCGCCACCCATTGGTTGCAAAGCTTCAGACACAACATCCCAGCGATCCATGCTCTCTGCATAACGATGCATCACGGCTTCAAAGTGCGATGTCAGTGCAGCATGAAGTACTTGAGGCTCCGTGATGTTGAGAATGTAGTCTGGGATGCAGCAGCCTGAGATCAGGCCGTGTCCTTGATGACCATATCATGAACTTGGGCGTAACTGACCAGGCGATCCAGGCCAGTCCAGTTGTAGTAGCCCTCAAATGGGTTGACAAAGGCCCATTTCAGCTCATTCTCTGGCGAAATGCTCCTGAACTCTCTGCTCAGAACGGCTGCAAATTTCGGATCGTTCAGGTATGCTGGATCGATGGCTCCGGACCCAATGAGAATTCCCTGCTGCTCGGCCTCATACTTGAGTGATGTGGTTCCGGTGCATGGAAGGCTAAAGGCTTCTCCCAAGACTCCAAGCAGGACAACGGAGATTGTGGAAGTCCTCATGATTATCCTGGGTCGAAATCGTCGCGAGATATTGATGCTTCACGTGTAGATGCGGTTAGCGATTCCATTGCTGCCATGATTCTTTGCCTTTATACAGGTTGCACAATCGAGCAGGAGAAGTGAAGTCGTTCAGACGAAGTCAAAGGTGAATCGTAGGCAACCGCGCCAAGCCATATTTCGGACGCCGAGTGGCCAATGCAGACGGGCCGAATGTGGCTGTAGACTAACTTAACTAGGGCTGGCGCGTCCAACGTATTTCGTATTTCGCATTTCGCATCTCGCATTCATCCCCTGTGCTACGCACTTTCTTCAGCCTTATGCAGGTTCAGTCGGCAACATCGCACGCTAGATCCCATCTGGCTTTTCTGGAGCAGAGAAATGCAGAAAGCGGAGTCTCATCCCGGCGTTGGTTGCCATGTGCGGGCTGCCGCCGCCGCCCTCGCGCCTGTGACCCGGAGCCATCTACGTTTGCCGTACGAGTAAACGCGATACGCATGAGAGCCGACTAGAAGACCCATACGCAATCTTCTCTTGGGGCTGTACAAGACTTTAATGTTTATGCGGCTGCCTGGCCGTATCTGTTTCGCTACCATCTTCTGTCGGCAAGAGCATTCGAGGCATAAAAGTGAAGCAGTCCCAGGGCCATGATTGCACTCACCAGTCGCGCTCTTCTGCTCTTCGTTCCTCTCCTTCGTTGCGGCTTTAGATCACTCTACACAACTGCCGGGCTTCTTCCTTCGGCCTACTGAGAGTGCTACCAGGACTATTTGCACGCACGAACGTCCACCTTCCACACCATGTCTTCAGAAAGCCATCCCGCTCTAGACGACCCGAACTACTTCGTCCTCTACCGCTATCATCCGAGCCTAGCCGCAGCCATCATCTTCACCATCGTCTTCAGCGGCACGGTCGGTCTGCACGTTGCACAATGCGTTCGGTCACGAACGTGGTATCTCATACCCTTCCTCATCGGAGGTTTCTGTACGTATTCCGCTATTCTGCGCAACGACAGTATTGTGCCATTTGTACACTCGTAGCTGACAAGGGTCACAGGTGAAATTGTTGGCTACATTGGTCGAGCGATCTCCTCACAGGATCAGTGGGCTCTGGGACCATACATTATGCAGACGATGACCTTACTGATCGCACCGGCCTTCTGCGCTGCATCCATCTACATGACACTCGGACGGATTATCCTCGCCACAAACGGAGAGCGCTTCTCGATCGTCCGCAAGCAATGGCTGACGAAAATTTTTGTGACGGGCGACGTCATCGCCATTATCGGACAGGGCGCCGGAGGAGGAATCATGTCCAGTGGCACACTCTCTGCGATGGAAACAGGCGAAAAGATCGTAGTTGCTGGTCTGTTCGTGCAGATCTTCTTCTTCGGCTTCTTCATGATCGCCAGCGGCACATTCTACTGGCGCCTGAACAAGGTCTCCACCACGAGTAGCTACAGTACAAGCCTACCATGGAGAAGACACTGCTGGGCACTACTCGGTGTCAGTCTGGCCATCTTCATCCGATCGGTCTTCCGGGTTGTGGAATATCTGCAGGGCAACAACGGCTACCTCCTCAAACATGAGGTCTACCTGTACATCTTCGACGCATGCCTGATGTTGTTTGTGTTTGCGCTCTACAATGCGATCCATCCCAGCGAAATCACCAACAGTATCGCGGATTCAAGCAAGCACGGGCATCATCTGCTCAATCGCCAGTCAGTATAGAGGTCGAGCGGTCTGATACCTGGCTTTGAGAACGATCACAGAACTTCATAGATTATGAAAAATGTTTCAGGCCGTGTATCGTGCGCATTTTGCAAACAATCCAACTTTTACCTTGAACTTCCATGTGTGGAAAGTCTCAAAGTACTCATCGGATGACAGTACTTTTACATCAGAATTTGACTTGCATCTTTTCAGTACAAGCTCCATTGCCAACAAGCACAGCGTCGATGGCTCACATCATCATTCTGCGGTCACGTCCTGATCCTCCCGAGGCACTGGAACCCCATTCCGATGACTGATCCTCCCAAATCACTCTACATCTCACCTCAATACTATGCCTCGCCGGACCATAATCATACTCACTCGTAAAACTAGTATGCAACAACTTATCCGCAACACCTTTCTTCGAGTCGGAAATCTTCAATAACAGCACCTCATCCGGTCTCATTTCAGACGCGTAGTACCACTCGTGTTGATCGCGCGTGGCAGGAGGAGCACATTGCCAAGTCTGAATGACATCGTTCCTGTTGATTGCGTCTGCATCGTGTTCGGCACTGTTCTCTTGGGCGTTATTACGCCGCCGATAAGGGATATATGTGTTGCTCGTCCGCAGCTCATCGTCGCGAACGCTGGAGGGATCGGCGAAGCATAGTCCGTCACGCGTTACTGGATGATCGAATGCTTTCCACACGTTGATCGTCGCCCAGCGGTATTTGTGCAATTTGTCTGCGTATTCGGGGCAGAGCTCTTTGACGCGTTTTCGCGCTGCCTCGAATGTGACATCTGAAGTTTGAGTTAATGAGAGGGTGCGGCCGCTATTGCGAGTAGGGTATCGAACCACAATGGACCTATCTGGCATTACTTAGACCCACTGATGGCGCATCGTCTGGCAAGTCCTTCTCTTGCTCGAACGCTGAGTTCCATGGCATTCGTCGAACAAGATGCTGGCCAGGGACGACCTTTGTCGCGCCCGTGAGTTTCTTGACTAGCTCAGCGACCTCGGGGTAGTGCTGTTCCCTGATGCGATCTTCATCGTCAAACGTCTGCTCCGTGAACTCCTTCTTGATAAGCTGAAAGCCGTGGCTGTCGAGAGTGTAATCTTTCTCACGCCCGCGAATGTCTTTGATGTCGACCACAGCTGGCGCATGCCTGCGGCGCTTCTCGCCCGCTGTGCCCTCATAATGGTCAATTGTGCCGCCATCCTTGGGATCTAAGAAGTAGTTGAGAGTCGCCTGTAGCAGTCCTGACGGAGAAGCGGCCATGAGTCGTTACGTGTGGAGGTGGAAGTGCGCGTTAGGCCGCAGGGAGAATGCGGAGCGACACTGATGCTTCTACATACAATCATGATCCAAGGCTTGGGAAGATTCGGTTAAGCCAACAGCGGACTGGAACAGGAACCATGTTGAGTCCGACTGCGAAGTAGGACTCCGTGTTCCGTGGAGACGGTGCACGGCTGAATTGCTTTATCGAGCCATGGATGGCAGGATGTCATGTTGAAACTGCAAGCTTGGCAACAGTGCTTGTTGCTTCTTGTACTACAGACTTTGCGTGTGTTGTGTCTTCCTGGTCAGGAAATCCGAGCATCCGTACACAACTTCTTGTGCTCAGCGCCTGAGGCCTGAGGCAGTAAGAGCTGACTCAGCATTGCCCAGCTTAGCTCAGCGTAAATCGTATCTCGTATCTCGTGAAGTCAACGTATACACACTAACGCCACACAAGAACACCCATTGGCATTTGCTCGTACCACACAATGTCCCAAATTGCCGTTCAGGGCAGACGAAGACCACACCGCAAGTCAAGAAACGGCTGCAAAGAATGCAGAAGACGCCGCATCAAGGTGAGAGCGCCCTTCTTATACCTTGACCCTGCAGCGTCCAAAAGTGCTGACCAACTTCGGAAGTGTGATGAGACCAGGCCACGTTGTCTCGCATGTGAACGGTACGATCATGACTGTGTCTACAAAGACCAATCGGAATCCGTGACCGCTACTGCCTCGCCGTCAACTCCGGCCGAATCACCTGTTGCACCTCTCGACAATGACAGCATTACTCTCAGCGCGAACGATCTTTACCTCCTGCACCATTGGACTCGAGTGGGAAGTCGTAGCATTGATGCATGTCCAAAAGGTCATGATCTGTGGCAAGACATTTTCCCCCGGATTGGCTTCAAGCATCACTTCGTCCTCCACGCGATTCTGAGCCTTTCTGCTCTTCACTTGGCAGACAAGAAGGCAACCGCACGCACCTCTCATCACTGGCATGATGCCGTGTACCACCACGTGGAAGCTTTGCGAGATTTCCACAAAACCATACAACGTATCCCAGAGCTTTCGGTGGAGGTCTGTGAAGCATTGTTTGCATGTGCCACGATCAATGTTGTCATAGTCTTGGGAATGAATTTTCGATTTGGCAGGGAGAGCGATGATGATGTCGAGCAGCGTGTACTTGGGGTTACCTGGATTCCAATGGTCCGAGGAGTACAGGTGTTGCTGGCACCAACCTATGACCGCGTGCGATCCGGCCATCTAGCTCCTATTTTGAACAATGCGGACTGGGATGACCTGGATCCAGAAGTCGTCGCATGCTCTGACGACGAGCACTTACGTCGTCTGAGCTCAGTCTGGGCTGATGACGATGACGGAGATTTATACGACCAAACGCTGTACAATCTTCGCAAAAGCTATGCATTTACGATGCGGCGAGGTTCAACACGCGAAGTGATCGCCGACTGGAGTGAACACAAGAGTGCGGCAGGCCTGCTACTCTGGGTTTACTCGACATCTGAAACGTTCTTCTCCCGTCTGAACGCAAGAACAGATGCAGCCCTTTTAATCTTCGCCCATTTCGGTGTCCTGTTGTATCAATTGGATGTTCAAGGGCATTGGTGGGTGAGGGGAGGCGGCCAAGAAATTGTGGCGGTGGTGGACGACCTGATGTCGGACTCCTCGCACACGACGTGGATGGAGTGGGCAAGACAAGCTGTCAGCCATGGTCAATACGCCGGTACTTGAAGTGGTCCTTGTCAGCCGCCCGAGACCATTGTGGGATTCAAGATGCAGAGCGGTCAATCCTTGTTGAAACCCGCGTTAACGCTGGTTAGCCATGAGTGCCAGGGACTATCTTTGCCGCAGCATCTCCAGGATCAACTGCAACAACTGAAAGAGTAAAGGGCGACCAGGATCGGCCAGCATTCGCAATAAGAAATTGCCTTCAAAGCTCGACCTTGGCATCCCGATGGCGAAGTACGTCTCTGCGTCGATAGTCATGTCCACTTGTCGAAGGAGACAGTATCCTCGGGACCATGGTTGGGGTGCTTGTGGCTGAATCAATGGCGTACTATGCTTCCCCGTACGCACCGCAACACAGCGGAAGGCATACGGGTGATCGGTAGCGGCCAAAAAGTCACGTCTGTGGTCGGAAACTCGGACAACAAAGGTTTCCCAATGTCCTAGGACCTCTGTGCCAAGCCTTATTGTGTTTGCAGGCAATTCCCTACGACCTCGGGTGTAACATGCCATTTTGGATGCTTACATCGGAGTGACACTAGCGGAGCTGCGAATCGTGCTGAGTGGCTTGAGAGAAGGACTGCATACTGCGTATATGCTACCGCTGTCGCAGCACTTTCTCACTTAGTTGCTTCTGTGCACGCCAATGAAGCTGAGATCCTCTGCTGCCCATCATTACTCTGTCCACAGGATTCTCATGCAAAGCTACTGAAGATCAATAGGCTGCGCCTTGGCATTGCCACCCAACCGCACAGTTGCGACGCGAAGTCAAGCAAAGCAGAGCCGAAAGCCGCCAATAGAATTATGCTCGTGAGCACCGCGACACAGAAGCATCCACAGGGAAGAGGAACCTGCTTCGGTATCGAGATATAGCAAGGCTGAAACCGGAACTTGAAAGTCTCGTCGAACACATTTCTCCAAAGCAATGGATCTCTGCTCCGGAGTGAACGCCAGCGAGCACCCTGTGAGCCATCAGCCACCGACGACAGGCCAATGAAGAGCGACGGTGAACGGCTCTCCAAGCTGTTGATCCCATAATGTGTCCTTCATGCTGGCTACGAGCATCGATCATGAATGTGTCCGTGAGGAAGGGAAAGGATGTTCACTGGCTGAACAATGCTTGGTTGTCGCACCAAGGATAGCTAGTGTTTGGAATTGTGGTCAGCTATGCGATATGGAAGACTTCAGTCTCGTATTTTCCAGCTTCTTGGTCGCGAACAATCTCGCCGTCCATTATTCCGTGGACATAGCTTTCTACACATCAGTACTGCAAGACCTGACATCAAATGTTGTTGAAGCTTACCATTCGCCTACGAAGACGTGGAGTCCGTTGTGCTCACGCAGAAGAACGGGCTTCCGAGCGCCGAATAGAACAACGACAAGAGGTCCAGGCTTTGTGTTGCGTGGGAATGACCCCCAATACCCGTTTTTCGTCTTCAATACCAAATCCTGTGCCCCTTTCAGCTCAATGCGACTGTTGTACTCGAGACCGATAATCTTCTGTTCATCTGCGGCGGTCGTTGGCGGGAATTTGACTTGTCCCGACACCATATATCCGTCTCGTCCAAGTCTGCAAGTCTCGCTCCTGTATCTGTTGATAGGTTTTGTGTACTGATCATGCGACACAATCCGCCAGAACGTGTCTGATTGCATGGTCCCCGAGTCAACAAGAATTTTCTTCAGGTCGCACACATGCGATTCCACGATCTGCTCCCTCCGAAACTCAAATTTCTCATCGTAACGCAGCTTGACATCATGGAGTCCTTCCAATTGTTGGTCCCGGTCCGGTATGACGTCCACTTGGATTCCACGAGCATGAAAGATTCTCTCGTCAGTGAACTCGAAATTATATGGAGAACAGAGATACAAAGCAGCGTTATGCACCTGATTGTGATTGCCATAGGGCTCCGCACCATGTCTGGGGGTCATCACTGGAGCCTGAACACGATCACTGCCAACATTGCCAGCCTCGTATAGACTCCGCCAGTCTGGAACCCAGCTGGGCATCTCTGTGAAGAACGACTCTACATACGGGTTCTTCCACGAGAGCACATCCAACGATCCGTTGCTCAGTATAGCGCAGATCGCGAAAGCTGTATATACTTCCACGAGCTCGGCTCCGTAATCAGGAGGAGGCAGTAGTGCTCGTTGCTTGTCGCTCAGAAGCCCCATGATCGCATATATTTTATCTCGTGGATCTGATGCGCGCTGGAGGCGTGCATATCCAAGCAAATCTAGCAGTGGCATTTCGTGTCCCGCTTCACGGGCGCCATTAATGACTGCCACCGAAAAGGGCAAGTTGATCCAACGAAGTGCTTCGAACTCCTTGGAGATTGCTTCGTTCATGCGATTTCGATCATCATCGCCTTGTGGCGTCGTTCTTCGGACCAAGCCTCTAGAGTCATTCCTATAGTAACGTCTGTAGTCACAGAGAAAGGCGCAGAATGTCTTCCAGTCCTCTTGGAATGCCCCGCAACGAATAACCGCGTCGCGGGCGAGTATTACTTCCTGCATGACCCAGGCTCTGCCGAACCATTCCCTCGAGAGCATACTTTGTACTGCTTCGTTTGCTTGTGGATGCATTTTCGCGTGGTCAAATACACTGCCTTCTGCTAATTTGCCCGCATCGTCGACTGATCGTTGCTTCCAGAACTGGTAGGTGATTTGAAGGTATGGAGTTGTCTTCGACTCTGGACCAACCCACACGATAACACGTTTTGCATTCTGATAGATCGCAGTCATCATCTGAACTTGAGCAGCCCTTTCTTCATTGTCCCGTTGATTGATACAGACAGCATCAACCCAGAGGATTCGTGGTCGACCGTCGCGGCCCCGAAGCTCCTGCAATGCCATGAATAGGTTCTGCGTTACATGGTAAGATTTCGCTCCAATCCAGACGGTACGAGTGTCCGATGCTCTCCCCAAAGCGTAAGACAATGCTTCGTACTCTGCGCTCGTATCTGATCGCTCCACGGCGAGAGAGCACTTGATTGGATCTGTATTGGCTGAGCATGGCCAAAGAACCAGCAGTCTTATGTGCTGATCGCGCGTTGGCAGCTTGGCGTAGTGCAGTCCTTGTGTAGTCTCGTCCTCCGTGGCTTTCGTCGATCGAGGCGCCGGTGTTATGCTCCACGCGCCCCGTCGACCCAATGCCAACATGGTCAGAGTCATAGAGATTGGCGACAAATCGAGGTCACATCTGGTGCCTTCATCATACTGGCGCACCAAGACCTCGTATATGTTGAAAAGGAGATTGGTCAGATCTGTGACAACGATGGGTAGAGAAGCAACCAAGGACCTAGCGCGCGAAAAGGCCTCTTTCATGGACCCGTCGCGAGGCACAGTTCCAGTCATCAATGCCTTCCTGAGAGCTTTGACGTAGGACTCATGGCAGATGCATAGCAGTCGTAGATAAACTGAGTGGCGACATCGCTGTGCTTCAGTCCAGATGAGGCTGCTGCGTCGCAGCGGCCGTGTTGGTTCCACGTCAGACATGAGAACGATGTCAAAAGTTGGTCCGGATGCAAGGCGGCCGTGACTATGATCCCGATGTTCAGCTGAAGTGGAGAGCTCGACGCTTGCCAATTTTCAGCTGTAAGATTCATGCAACCGAGCTTGCCCAAGGCCGCACCTGCAGTGTGCATCGGGGTAGTGTCTCGAGGTGGACTTGCCAGCGCACTCGTACGCCAAGACCGAGGACGGTTCACCGGTGTTGTGAGCGGGAGTACAGATGCGGAAAGTGGTATATTGCAGCCACACAACTGCAGACCCTTTCAGATCTTGATTCCACTTTCAAAGTCTTTATGAAGCGTCTTTACATTGTTGAGGGTTGGCAATCAGAGCACAGCACATGCTGCATCGATCTGTGACACTGCAATCATGTCTCATGATCGTACTGGCAAAGATGAACCCGAGGAACAGGATGACGATTGTGCAATCATGTCTCAGGATCGTACTGGCCCAGATGGCCACGAGGAACAGGAAGATGATTGTGAAGTAGAGAATATCGTACTCGACCTATCACTTCTCGAAGTATTGGCTCAAGGACCGGTGGAAGTGATAGAAGAGCCAAAACAACAGGAGAAACAGCAGGCTATTGTGAGAGTGGAGTACCAAGGTCCAATTTGTGAAGATGGAACGCGTAACTGGGTCACTTCCTACCCCGATGACTGCAGAGAAGAGCCCGAGAACGACAAACATGCCATAATTCTGCGTTACAAGAAAGACGAAAGCGAGCGGAGAAAGAAACCACTCTACCTGTACTCAATATCAGTGCACAAGACGAAGCTCAGAAGCCTGATCCAGGATGCTTTCGATGGCTACCCTGGCTTTGCGGAGGAGCTCGCTAGTGGGAAATTCACCTTTCCTTTCGAGCAATTCGCACACTATTGGGATGTGTTTGGGGCAAAGCTGGCCTCGCTGCAAGATATTACGCTCGGAAAGCAGCTCGGTGTCTTTTACGCGGCACTGGAAGAAGAGATTGGGACAAAAGTTGGAGAATTCCGTGAGCTGCAGCGGCAAGGGTTGATCACCTATGGGCTTCTAAGTATGCTATTCGTACCAGGGGACATCGTTGTTGACCTGTCCGATGGCATGTACAACCTGATTCGGGTAGTCTCCACTGGCTATGCCTGCGGCTTGCATCCGCACTGCTGGATCGAAGCCCAGTTCGTCGATTATGATGGTGTGAGATACGGGTTGGAGGATCGTCGCCTGAAGATCAAGCCTTTTAAGGGGAGTCGGCCAATCGAGAGCTTGAAATATGTTCCCTGGACACTTCACAAGAAAAGGGAGACGCTGATGCCGAAGCTGGTGGACCGTGGCCGTCGGGCCATCGAACTCAATCAAGCTGGATACATGATGCATACCGGTTTTGTACGCCTCATGGAGAAGCCATGCTCTGAAGTATACGTAAGTGATCGATCCAGCACTGCAGGCCTAACTGACATTTCTAGGTTGATGGAAGGATCCGAATCGATCAAGATGGCTTCTCAAAGTATTGTGACAGTATACATTTGCACGACATGCCAGGAGACCTGGGACCAGAAGATTCAGGTGCGAGTCTTGTGGAGTTGTTCAATGATTCAAAAATTTGACGTGTGCGACAGAACGGTTTTCGACCACACAGCTCATGTTGATAACGTCAAAAATCCGCGGTTTTGACTTCACCAATAAGTTTGAGGTAGACAACGTTCCTGATATCGTCTGGAGTGAGAATGCGTTCGATCGCCTTGTGCTGTCATCGGCTCGCAAGAGACTCATCAAAGTTCTTGTTGACGGCAATGAATCACACAAAGGGGGCCTAGACGATATTATACGAGGGAAAGGCAGGTGACTCCCTCGGAAGACGCCGTCAAGACCGAATGATTCGCTGACATCTCTGCACAGGGCAAGGACTGGTGGTCTTACTCAGTGGTGTACCGGGCACCGGAAAGACCCTCACTGCGGAAGCCATCGCCGAGCACTTGCGTATCCCACTGTATTCTGCGACTGCCGGTGAGCTAGACGTGGAGAAAACGCATCGCCTGGAAGCTGCACTGGAGAAGAAGTTACAGCTGGCGGCCAGATGGGGTGCTGTTCTGCTTCTCGACGAAGCGGATGCCTTCCTTGAAGCTAGGAAGGACGGCGATACTGAGCGCAACCAGAGAGTAGCTGGCAAGTTGTCCTAGTAATGATCGACTACTGCCGAATCTGTGGCTGACTTGTCTCGTCACAGTCTTCCTTCGTTTGCTGGAATATTACAGGGGCGTCCTGATACTAACGACGAACCGTCAAGTGACCTTTGATCAGGCATTCCACTCTCGCATCCACCTGACTTTGCATTACGATGCATTGGATCAGCATGCTCGAGCTCAAGTGTGGAAGACATTCCTGAGTAAATCAAATCTTTCGACATCGGACTACGAGCAACTCGGTCAGCTGGATCTCAACGGAAGACGAATCAAGCACATGGTGAAGATGGCACAACTCCTGGCACAAAGCGAGGGAAGCGAGTTGCAGATGGAGCACATCAACGATGTTCTGGATGTTGCTATGCGTGGTGAGCAGTCTTTTGCTAACGTTTAGGAAGTCCTATGCCCTCGGTGATGGTTCGTGTGCAGCATATAGATGAGGGCCCTGAGAAATCAAGTATAAAGCTCCATGGCAACATGGATATACATAGTGTCGGCGATCTCGATGTCAAGGAATACTATTCGTTCACTTTCAAGACAACTTTCAGTATCATCGCACGCTCCGTGATGAACCGAAGCCTGAGTTCATGGCACTCAGGTTTCGAAGAACGATTCACAATTCGAAACCAATCACAATTTCGCCTCCTGAAAATGCGGATCGGCTGCCGCAAAAGACGACACATTCCGTGCTGCTACGATGACAGTGCCGAACTCTGCGTGGTGCGGGCACAGCAGCTGCCTTTCTGTGATACATCAAGCTGCAGGACCCCACCATTAACAGCGGGTTGACTGCTGTGTAACACAAGACGATGCTGCCATCAGCAGAGCAACGCCGCGTCGAGCTGGAGACATACATCTCGGCTTGCACTTCCTCAGGTTTTCAAAGCAGCATCTTCGAGTATGGGAATCGGCTGTGACGACTGAGGCACAGTACGCTCTGCGCTGACAGCGCTCAAGAACTTGCGAAAAAAAAGTGGACCTTACGGGAACATGCAGCTTGCAATCCATGCACACGGCGGCACTGTTTGAAGCCACAGATCACTTTTATCCAGTCCACTCCCACTATTCCTAGAAATTTGGAGATCTCCTTTCCCTCAGCCTTCGGCATCTGCGCACCTACGTCTGGTGTCTGACTTGCATCTGCTCACCTATCGACCGGAGACTGACCTTATCGGCGCTGGGTACCACGCTCTTGATGGCTCAAACGAAGGAATGGGCCATCAAATTGCCCGCAGAGATCATCAAGCACATCATGGGCTACCTGCGACCTCCATCGCCAGAAACCCTCGGCCGAGCCCGACACGAGCACATCGAATTCGCAGACGAGCATGCTGAAGCCGTCAACCAATTCACAGCTGCAAGCCACAAAGATCTACTTCCTAAGTTGAAGACAAACGACGTGGAACACAAGATCGGACTTCTCACACTCAGCAATGCCACGCGTGCATGCAAGCGCTTCTGCGAGATCACTCAACCTCTTCTGTACGAGAGGTTTCCCGGCCAGGCTGTTGCCAGCCTACAGAGTCTGAATCGCACGCTCATCGGACGACCGGATTTGGCTGTGATGGTCAAGGAAATCACCATTGGCGAATGGGACATTGACATGCTGAAGACACTGGATAAGTTCGTATCGCTCCCACACGATGGAGAGATTGACCGAGACCTTGCTAATATCTTTGCTTTCGCCCAGATGGTGGCAGACCACTATCACAAAAGTCGGACTAAGCTCACACCTCATCGATGCCGTCCACTGCAAAGATGAAGCAGGTTTCGAAGACGCTCAAGTCGGTCTGCTACTTCTGCTTTGCACAGAAGTGCAAGCAATCGATATCTGCCTCCCGCTTATGTTCAAACGGAGTAGCATCGTCAGCTTGCTCCTGACCGAACTTGCCCAAGAACGCCCGAACACGCTGTTTCGTGGTGCAGAGGAAAATTATCCATCACAGATGCCTACAAGTCTGCCGCTACGGAAGCTGAGAACACTCAGTATACGCAATGCGAATCCGGCTCTCTCTGTCTGCATCTCCGCTTTTGAGAAACTGATGGCACTCAAGACGATCAAATGCCTCACGCTGTTCCGCGTATCACTCGAATCCACCATGTTCCCATGCCTGCCCGCTCTCGAGGAACTTTGCCTTTGGAGATGTGAAGTTGGAACGAAGCTGGGTTTAATGCTCGCGCGATGCAACAACCTCAAGTCTTTGGAAGTCGTCTGGCCTGGTTCTTCTATGGACTACATGCAAAATGTCTACCCATTGGACACTGTCATCGACTACAAGCAAATCGGCAACTTCATCACAAAGCACTTGACTAAGCTGGAGACTTTGGTCCTCGACCCACGCGAAGCATATCTCTTCGGCAAATCTTGTAAGCAACTGCACAGTTTGGAATTGTCTTCCATGGAACACCTCAAAGAGCTTTCCGTCGAAGCACAAGCACTTTGGGACCAGCACATCACAGACGAATGCCCTCCTTGGGAGATGAAAGCGCCTCTCCCTCGCCTGAAAGACATTCTCCCGCGTTCATTAATCAAGCTCGCGATCTTAGCTGATCGTCGCAGCGACCATATGTGGGCAATGAACGACAAAGAATATCGCATCACCCGAAACGCGAAGCTCATGTCATACGACTGCGCCAGATATCTCATCGATGCTCCGACATGCTTCAAGTCAATTCATCTAGACGTGCCGTACATGGAGATCGAGCCAGGCTTTCGTGAACTCGCAGCGCTACTCAAAGATCTCGAATGGTCTGCAGATGAGGTTATTGGAGACCCCGCTGTGCAGAGAGCGAGTCCTGTTGTTGGTGCTACGACGCCAAAGGAGCAGCGAAACAAGTTGAGGGGTATTTTTGGTTTGTGGTTGCCGGAGAGTGGACAGTGGCCGACAGCAGTGATTGAGAAGGCCGGTGAGATGTCGCAGGACGCGGATTGGGAGGAATGGAGGAAGGTAATGGATCAGAAGATTGAGGTGGCTCGTGGATGGTTTCGATGGGAACAGTAGTGGAGGCCATGTGGTGAATCCTCGAACAACCTGGACTCCGAGAGATCCAATGTGATGTGAAAACGATCCAATTGGTGATCGACGTCCGTGTCATCTGCATCGGCTCATGCCTATGTACGCTGTGCATGGCAGTAAAAACCTCTTGCAGGACTGTACGAGCTTGGCATTCGTTGCTACGCGGATCATGTTGGCAACTGCCAAGTAGCGATGCAACAGAATATCTGCGAAGCTGGTGTCCTGCGGTCTTTTATCTCTCCTGCTCTTTGTCGTCTTCCGCATCCATTTTGACACTTCTTCGCCCGTGTCCTGCCAATCGCGGCTGCTGGCGGTGATTCGACC